>JAEIIJ010018793.1:0-37252 GCA_018904815.1 Drosophila ogumai | reverse complement strand
CGTGCCCCAGCAGCTCAGATCCTCCTAAAGCAGACAAACTTCAACGTTACACACTACAAGCCATGGCAACTGCAGGGGCAGGGGTAGGTAAAGATCCCAGTATGTTCCCGTTCTGTTGAAGCAACCAGGCACCTGGCAACCCATAGACCAGAATTCGGAATATTCAGCTGGACATCGAAGGAGGGGTAAAGGGATTGACGCAAGTCGAAGGCTGCAGCGGCCAGGAATGGAATGGAGATTGACAGTCGGCCGAAAGTACAGTTCTCAGTATATAAATAAATCACGCATGTGCATGCACATTTTGGTTGTTGTGCCCCCATCTGTGTTTTTGGGTATTAAGGTGGTATCTTAAACAGTTTCATTAAAGTTTATAAGGAAAATTAATAAAATTACTCATTATCATTAAAATTCGTAGGTAAAATCACTCATACGCAGTGTGGTATTTTATCAACAAGCTATTAAACATAGTCTAGGCCATTTTATATTTAAAAATATTAAACTTTAAGAGAATTCCAGATTTCTTGTTTTATATATTTAGCATATTTCGCTGGACAAAACTTGTTTATATGGCGTATACGTGATATGTGGTTTATTGATAAAAATTCTTATTTAAAAAAAAAAATTTTTTAAATATTAGGTTAATTTTTTTAAGCGATGATAATTATTAAATACCACATTTTGGTTTAAATATTAAAATTTTTAAAATAATAATAACAATAAATTTTAAAACAGGTAATAAAATGATAATTAAATCTTCTTTAAATAAATTTACATTAAAATTTTTTTTTAACGTGAACTTTAATATGTAATAATAGAAAACAACAAAGAATTATTAATAAACAACTAAATATAAGCATTTCTACTACCAATTAGAAGGCATAAATAAACTCGAGTCAAGGTAATTTCTCATCGGCAACAGATTTTTAATTACGTCCACCCCAGCATTAACGATAAATAGAAAAAGGCAACAACAGTTGGCCAGGATGTGGGGCGCAAGTAATTGGCGGAATGGCAATTGCAGGCCGTATTATCAGAGAGGGCGGAGTAACAGGTGGGCACCAGGCTGGGGCTCAGGCAGCAGCCTCTGATGGTTGTGGAGCAACAGTTCGTTCCCGGAATCAGTATCGACAGAACATGTGTACATAATGGCTCCCAGCTCCTCGCATCACATGTTCCTGGCCATGCGCAGTGGCCGGGGAGTAGGAAGTCGGAGCTCCGAGTCCAAAGTCGAAGTCGAAGTCGCAGGGGAAATGCCAGACGCAGTGAGCTTTTGCCCATTTACCTGGATTACCTGATATATTTATGTTATATAGTTACCTGTTATCTTTACCTGCTGTATTTTTACTTCTCAGAATGCAGCACACGCCTCTTGCAACTGCATTTAATTTTGTGCCCAAAGCCTAGCTCAGTTGCAGTACGTTTTGGGCTTTGGTGCAGTGAGGTTTGGCATTGAGAAGCTGCAGGGACTCAGTGTGAAGAGCCCAGGAATGGTGAGTCCTTAAGGGGAGAGTGCAGTCTACAGACAGGTAGTTGGAAAAGTCAACAGGTGGGAATTAATAGGGTTAAGAATTCGAAATAAGAAACTTAATATTTAAATATCTAATATTTAATCTTAAATTAAATACAAAAACAATATGTAAACTACAAAAATATTTCCTTATGAAAAGTATACATTTTCTTCTTAAATTAATATATGTAGTAAAATATAGAGATTTTTATTTTTAACATTATTTTATTAACTAATAATTTTACCGGCTGAAAACCACTTACTCCGGTCTTAAAACATATTTAAATCCACATGAAAAAGTCCCTAGAGAGACTTCTGGTCTCCTACTCTTTCTTCTTGCCCAACTTCTCCTGGATCTCGTCGAGGGTCTTGCCCTTGGTCTCCGGTATCAGGAGCAGGATAAACACAAAGGCTAAAACGGCAATGACAAAGAAGATTCCAAAGCAGGGTCCGGGTCCTATGGCATCGTTTAACAGGGGAAACAACATGGTCACAATAAAGGCAAACACCCAGTTGGTAGTGCCAGATATCGCACCAGCCAGGGGCTTGACATCCTCGGCAAAAAGTTCGCCCAGCATTAACCAGGGTATGGGTCCAAATCCCACCGAGAATCCGACGATGTACACGCCAAGGCATAACAAGGACAGCCAGCCGACGTTTTTCTTCATAAGGAATCCAAAATACACCGCCATGACCATAAGACTGATGCCCATCAGAAAGGCGGAGACCAAGAGCAGGACCCTGCGGCCCACGCGCTCAATGAGCAGGATAGAGGGTATAAGAGCTGCCAGCTGAACCACGCCAATCACAATTGTTGAGAAGCGCGGCTCAAGATCCGATTTGGCCATGGCAAAGATGGGTGTGGAATAGAACATGACCGCATTGATGCCGGTGAACTGTTGGAAGAACATCAGCGCTATCGACAGGATCAGTCCCTTGATGGTGGCCCTCCGGCCGAGCCTCTTGCCGACACTCTCCTGCTCCGTCTGCTGAACGCCGGAGATGTCCTTCAGTTCGCCGCTCACATCCGTATTCTTGCCACGCAGAAACTGCAGTGCCTTTTCGGCCTTCTCGGTTTTACCCTTTTGCGCCAGATAGACCGGTGACTCTGGCATCCAAATGAACGTTACGAAAAACACCACTGGACAGATGGCGCAGGCAATGCTGAACCACAGACAGGATGCAAAGGCGCCCACTATAAAGCCATACAGGATGCCAAGGACGATCTGCAGCTGAAAGAAGCAGCCCATAATGCCGCGTTTCGATAGCTCGGCAATCTCGGTGTTGTACATCGGCGCCGCCACACAGTAAGATGCGCCGGAAAAGCCCACCAAGAAGCGACCCACTATCAGCATGGCCACGTGCTGGGCGAAAATGATGAGCAGCCAGCCAATAAGGAATGGCAGCACCATAATCAGCATCGTCACCTTGCGGCCAATCTTGTGTATAAGTATCCCAGTGGGTATGCAGGAGCAGGCACCGCCCATCGTCATCAGGGATCCCACTAGGCCCCATTCCACTGTGTTGGGCTCGAATTTATAGGCGGAGCCATTGAGGATCGCCTCCGCCACAGGTCCTGACCATCCGATCACGGTTCCCAAGGAAAATGCACTCAATGTGGCCACGAGACCCACAACAAACTGAAATATTTGGCCCATCGTCAGGAATTACACAACCGACGAATTAAATACAAATTTTGATAATAGAAACTTAAAACACAACTGGTTACAAGGCAGGTCACAATAACTTGACAGGCTTTGAATTCGATTGTTACTCGGTTGAGGTGCCAGGAAATATCAGAAAGAAATATCAAATGTTAACTGAAATTTCCGAAAATGGATGATATATTTAAAATTTAAAAAACCGCTATCATATTATTTTTTTTTGACTATTTCTTAAGCTTTTAAAATAAACAAAAATATATAACTCCGATTTTTAAATGAATTTATATATTAATTTATACTTTATAATATTATTTATTTGTTTATCTATTTATTTTTATTTATTTCTACTTCATTTTTACTTGTTAAACCTATTTATCTTACTTTTCTGATTACCCTTTTTTGACTCCTAATTTCTTGCGGTGCACTAACTTCTCCTCGACGGACTTTGTCCAAAGCGAGCTTGACTGCAGCTGAAAGCTCCTCCTGCCGCCCCTACCACCGCCCACACACACTCGTACACTCGTACACACGCACACGAGGCTCTCCCGCGGAGTCTCCTTCGTATGCCTCGCGAGTCCTGTCGCCTGCTGTCGTGTCCTGTCGGGCCTCGCGGGTGCTGTATAAAACACGGAAGCTCGAGAGACTGGCCGACACTCTGGGCTCCGCTTTGGCTGCGAACAGAGAGGTGGGTACACAGTGGCTCCTGGCCAAAAACCAAGCGACGAGCGTCTCCTTTGTGGCGTAGGCGTGACGCCATGTTGTGAAAAGTGTCTGGCAAAAATAAAAATCCAAGCGAGAAAATAAAATAACAAAAGTGAAAATTCGCAAACAAAAACTGCACTCGAAAAGTCCATCCGAAAGCCAAGTGAGTGTGTAAACTTTTGTCGGCCACTGTGGGGGGAAAAATTACGCAAATGCTGCGCCAGGATTTTCTTCATTTCCATTGATTTCGCCTGCTGCTCTGGTGTGTGTGTGTGTGTGGGAGTGTGTACACATATAGGTATATATATTCAGAGAAGTGTGTGTGTGCTGGGAGGGGAGCAAAAATAATTGCGTATAATTTATTTGCAACTCTCAGTTGTCACTAATTGGACAATGGATGTGATGAATTGTTTGCTGGCCTGTTGACAAATACCTCGGGCACACACATTTCCCTGAAAAGGATACACACACACACACAGGACACACAGAACTCCCAGAAACGCTAACTTGGCTAACAAGTTGCTACAAGTTACTTCTTGCCCCAAGGACTCTTTGCTTACCTTTAAATATTTTAAGCCAAAAAAGCTTTTTCCCGGCCTTCCCTCTAATTAGCTCCAGTTTTTCCCCATGCCAGACAAAGTGCATTCACTTAGAGGACCGGCACAAAATGCCGGATTCAATTTGGCCCAATTTGTTGGGCAAAAACAAAAAAAGGAGCAGAGCAGAGCAAGGACTCCTCTTTTTATGGCGAAGGTATAAATGTATAGCGAGAGAGGAGCGTGTGTCCTGGTGTATCCTTGGTATCTGCGACAAATTCAATTAGGACGCTAATTTAAATGTCCCGCTGGGTCTCTGGGAGTCTGATTTTGTGGGGCAAAACTAGGATCTGCTCTGCGGAAATTCAATAAATTATAAGCACCAACTCGGAGAGTCCTTTTAATGTGGGGTAAAAACTGTAAGGCAACGGTAATGTCAATCAATATTAATCATACGCCCTGTTGGACAGTCAAAGTGTTAGTTGAAGTTGTTTAATAGTTTGGTTATTACTCAAAGATGGGAAATATTAGTTAACAATTAACAATTAACAATTAAACAAATAAATTCAGCATAAAGTTAAATTTTTGAAAGAGTTTTGGAGGAGAGAATAGGAAGAGCACCTGTTAGCTGTTGGCTTTAGCCATTAAGTAAATGTATTTTAATTTTTAAAAAATGTGTAAATATAATAAAAATAGTGGGAAAATATATTTTGTAATATAAAATAATAATATAGAGAAAAGTTTGGTATAATTTAGTAATTTTTTTTATCAAGAACAAATTGTCCTAAAATTTTGTAAGTAAAAAGATCAATTAATCCTTAAAATTACCTATTAATACTTAAACTTATCTAACTATAAACTATAAACTTTATAAACATTTAAAAAAAAAATTGTTCAATTCAAAACATCATTTATAACTTTAACTTCACCTAAAAAATCTTAAAATTTCCCTACTTCGGAAACAATGCCCAACCCCAATTATTAACCCTTTTAATTCGAGCCTAGAAAACTGCATCACTCGGAGCAACAGGCACACAAACCTTTTCAAAATTATATATATTTATATGATGCAATTGAGGGAAAATGAAATCTGCTTTGTGCAGCTGCTTTTAATCCAGATTAGAGTCGCCAGAAGACGACGACGACGACGAGAACTGGGGGACTCGCAGACTGGTTTCCCTTAGACAAAAGTCAGCCAAGCAGCAATAATACAATGAAAGGAGCAAAAACAAACCAACAGCTGCAGGCGAGACGCAAATAGGGTCCCTTTCAGAGGGGCTACAAAAAATATTAAAAAGAAAAACACATCTAGAAAAAGCGCAGGAGTACGAGAGCCAAAGAAAAGCGACGGCTGCCTTGACATTTAATAGCAGGGGAGAGAGGAAAAAAAGAAGGAAAAAGCAAACGTTGCCACAGGTACGAGATAAGTGGAAAAAACTATAGGTGAAAAAAGAGGGAGAGAGAAAGCTACCTACGTCTGCTATGATTACCATATATTCCTTTTCCGAGCCATATATTTCCTCCTCCAAGGAATGCGTAGCATACTTAACAGCGTCGCCATAAAACGAAAGGAACGAGTGGGAGGAGCAGGACTTGGATGAGCATTTCAATGGCAGAAGCAGAAGCAGAGCAGGAGCAGTTGGCATCCGAGGCAGCAATTCAACTTTCCCATAATTGTCAGCTCTCGGCTTTTGTCAGCGGCCAAGAATGCTGAAAGTTTTCCCCTCGCCCTCTCCAACCTTCTCTAATTTTGTGAAAGATGCTGGGAATTTGCACGCACATTGGAATTTTATTGATTTATATATATACATAAAATATATATGTGAGAGGGTTCCCTTCATTAGTTAGTCGGATGCTATGGCCGGATTATTCAAATACCAAATACCTTTTGTTGGCCCGGAATTTTCGGGTACCTGCTGTTCTTCCGCCTGCTCGTTTGCATAATTAATACGGTGGGGCAAATATGGAATTTCACACGCCATCAACTGGCCGCGAAAAGATGACACCTTCACACACACACACACACACATACTAACACCTGGGACTAAAACCCCACCCACGCACGCACACACACCTACACACGCTTCTCACCGGAAGGTTCATATATAAGACCTTACTTTAGAGTGCAAATGTAATTAAAAGTTTTTTTACGCACCTGCTCGGAAACGTGTCGGGCATTAAAATCAGTTTTAATGCCCTTAACGTTTCGACCGTTTTAACTGGACCGTTCTTTAAGCCAATTCTTGATAGGTATATATCTTTTTTACACGAAAAAAGTTTAAATGGAAGCATATTTTTTATTGTTAAATTATTCAAAGAGCTAATTCCACTTTGTTTCTTGGTAAATTTATCATTTAAATTAAAACCTAAAAATTTTTAATAAAATAATTAAAATTTTAAATTAAAAATGACACACTTGTGCACTTATAATTTCCAATTGGTTCTAACACCATTGGGACACAGGTCTACATACATGTTTGTGCTATTATGTGCTATTAAATATGTACTATTACATAGTTACTCACCCTAAAAGTAACTTAATTTATTCCCAAATCAAGAAAAATATTAAACAAACCTTTTATCTCTTAATCTATATCTACATCCTCTTCAACCTCTTCTAGTTTCAGTTTTAGAACCAATTTCAGTGAGCAGAAGAGAGGGAGGCAGCTGCTAGCTCGTGAAAATGGCCAGCAGTTTTTTGGGATCCCAGATCCCCTCCTGGACATCAGCGGTTATGATGGTGATGCTGCTCCTTGGCGTGATTATGCAGTGCATCCAGGCGACACCGCAGCGCACGGCTGCCTATTCGCTGCAGGCGGCTGTGGACGAACTGCATCGACGGGAGGCGGCCAAGTATCCGTTGAATGCTCCGCCACCGCCATCCCTCGACGATTGGGACGAAGGTGAGTGGTCCGGCTTAATGGGAAAATGGCTTCCCTCGGGGTGAATGGCTATAAGCGAAGCCATAACCTTACCAGGATAACTTAATCAAACAATATTCCCCCAAGAAATATGAACTTTGATTAACCTTCAAGTGAAAGCGCTAGGCGAGTCCTTAGTCCTTAGACCTTTAGTTATTTGTCACTTGTATTTGTTTGGTAGTTTTTTTTTCTTTATTTAGCAAAGCGTTAGCTCTTGTTTCCTTTTATTTGTTGATTAATTGCTTAAGCTTTTGTTTAGGAAAATTTTAAGATTTGTAAAAGGGAGTTTATTTTAGGGGAATTATTACATTTATTGTATGTTTTTGTTAACATTTATGTTTGTATTTTAAAAACAGGTTAGCTTTGGTTAAATAAATCTTCTGAGACAAAACTGGCTCCTTTCTTTATAAGCTAAATTGATTTTTTTGTATAAAATCAACAGGTGTTTTTATTTTGATATAAAACTCTATTGTTAAAGGAATATACCTTAAAAAAGCCTAACAGTAATTTTAGTAGACTAGTTAAAACCCGAAAACCCCCCTATTTTAAACCGGATAAAGCCTTGTTATCCTTCCAAATCAATGACGTTTGTGCAATATGCCACTTTAGTCAAATCCAGAAACATGCTCAATATTATTATTAGATTTATGTGACTGCAATGAAGATGATGGGCTGTCAACTGCATGCATAGATTTACATAAAGACCCCGTCGTGTTCGAGTTCCAATCAGAATCAGAATCAGAATCTGAAACCGAAACAGATATCCTGCGCTGGCAGGAGAAGACATAAAAAAGAGCAAGCGGATAAGCAAAAGTTGACCCGCATGTAGAGTGCACGTGCCTTGGAAAAGCGAACCCCTCTAAGCACACAGATTTTCCGGATTTTCTCCCCCCTCCACACACTCCTCTCACAAGTCACATTTCTCCGTTTTCTTTTCTCTCTTTTGGACACACGAAAAATAACACCAACACGAACACCCCGCAAAAACCCCCCACACACCACTCCAATCACAGATGGCGATTTATTTGGCAAGAATAGGAATCGGAATCGCCATCGAGTTAACAAGGCACTCGGCAAGTACTTAGAACGCGAGGACGAGGACAACTACGGCCAGGATCACAATCTGGGTCTGGGCTTGGGTCTGGGATTGGGACTGGGACTGGGCCACGGTACGGATAGTGCGAATAATAATCTGCTTTTGGCCGATGAGAAGAGAAAGCGCTTCTCTTCTTTTCGGGAACGTGACGAGCAGTTCGGTAAGTAAAGAATCACAAAGCCACCAAGAGCACCAAGCACTAAGAGCACCCAACGCACTGAAAGCACGCACTACGAAATGGACACCCACCCACAGTGGGGGTCACATCATTAGCACTGCACCAAAGATTAATATTTAAGAAATAATTTATGTAAAGTTAATTTCATTATTACAGTTGCAAAAAATCTTGTTAACATTTAAAAAAGATGTACAAATCTTTAAGAATTATTTAGAGGTTTTTGAAAATTATAATCTATTATAATTTGTAATTTATTATTTTTTGTAATTTGCTAGATTTTAGACCTGTACCTAACATAAAATTCCAAAAAAATTGCCAAGGTCTTAAAATCCCCCTTAAATCCTTAATTCCCCACTTTGTAGGCAAACATTGAATATATTTAAACTTAATTATTATATTTAAATTTAAAGCCATTGCTGTGTTCTACCTGCACAAATTCCATTTCTAAAATTGATGAAAGGTCCAAGAAAAGCCTGATTTAGGACCAAACTAATGGTTTTCCCTCGACACCCACTGAAAAGTGTTGTCCTGTTGAATGCTCGTTGCCTAGAATAATTTATGGAGGGACCCCCGAAAAATTCCTAAGTGCTATTATCCTGACCCAAACTGTGTGTGTGCAGAGCCTGAAAGCATGTGTCCACTTGAGGCGCCAAATAGTAAGAGAATTGAGTGGATAAGGCCAACACAATGGCCTGGCTAAAACCACTTAGCTCCGATTAACTTGTGAGTGGGCGAAGTTAGAAGTGGAAAGCCCAAAGCCCGATGCCGGAATGATGAATGCAATCAGCTGGAAGCGGGTCCTATTCGAACCGACAGATCCTGTCCGCTTGCCGCCTGTCTTCCTGTCATTTGATTTAATGGCCGGCCCAACAACTTGATGCATGTCCCTCCTCCACGCACACACACACACGGATTGGATTTATTGACCGGGCTCAGTGCCTTCTCAAGGTCAAAGTTAAGTCATCGGGCGGTCCATCAATGCGGGGGAAATGCTCTGCCAATAATAATTGAGTTTTAATTAATTTATTTTAATGTGGGGAGGAAGATCTATAGTCAAGGATGTTTACTTGGAGGAGGAGAAAGATATTGATTTAATAACGTTTAAGAGGGTGTCTATGTTATTTTTTTAATTAAATAAAACACAATGCTTTCTTTGGAAATTAAAAAAATTATTTTAAAATAATAATTCAATTTATATTAAATTTTTTATACGAAATATTATTGGGACTATTTAACATTTGATACAAAAACGCTTTAAAAATATAATATTGTTACTCCTTTTTTCTAATATCTATTTTAAAATTACTGCTTAACTTTTTCTCACCAAAATTATCCTCTTTCCTGGACTAACCCTACAAAAAAGCTTAATTTCATTAACTTTAATTCCATTTTCAAACCCCATATTTACTCCTAAGCCTAATCCTTTCCCCCAATCTCTTCCAGATGGACCCGTGCCATCGGTTTTCCGTGAGCGTGAGAATCAGCCCTTGAACGCCGAGCCCTCACACAACGAGCTGACCGAGCAGTTTCTGCGCGAAATCGAGGAGGCCAGGGAACGGGATGCTGTGCGTCAATGGTGGCGTCACCTGGACCAGGCCAAGAACCAACAGGACCTAGAGCCAGAGCTCCAGCCCCAGGATGCAGAGCTCTTTGAGCAGAAGAAGCGCATGCGAGTGCCGCCCTACTACCTGTTGATGCAGAAGAAGCGCTCCTATCCGGTTCTCCCCTGGCTGCCCTACAACGGCGACAAGCGGAAGCGTTTCCCGGTGGCCAAGCGTAGCACCTCCAGCTCCAATCCAGAGTCACCGCTGGGCAGAACCGATGAGCGGGTAGCCCAGGAGCTTAGCGAGCTCTTCGGCAAGCCCAGCGAGTCGCAGTCACATCCCGAGGAGAAACGCAAGCGTTCAGCGGATGAGCCAAAGGCCACCACCACACATACTCCCGAGTCCCCGCCAGCCACGGCCACGGCTCTGGGTGATATGCGTCTGGAGATTAACTTCCAGCGGGTGAATGTGACCAGTGTTACGCCAAAGGAGGCGCCTACCCTCTCCCCTCCCTCTGGCCCCGGCGAGATGGTCCAACATGGCGGACATGCTGGACATCATGGCGGTCATGTCCCCGGAATGTTGCCGGAATATCGCCATCGAAAGCGTAGTGATCACAATCACGGCGAGAATCCTGAGGAGCCGGAAACCGATGAGCACGATGAGGAGGGTGAGGAGAGCTCCGATGAGGATGATCATGATGAGTTTGATGAGGAGGACGGCGATGGGGATCTTGAGGCAGAGGAAGCCGAGGAGCGGCGGCGAAAGAAGAAGCGAGCTGCTGCCGGCGGTCTCTCTGGGATCGGGGGAAACTCCAAGCACCTGCATGCCCCCACCGTGGGCCACCTGATGCTCCGAGCCAAGAAATCCATTGATTGGTCACAGTACTTTGGGTTGGATCGCAAGAAGAAGTCCTCCGTCCAGGGAAATGAGTGAGTTAGCCAAGATTTCTACTAGAAATCTATGTGATTTGATCCTCTAATCCTTCCTAATCCTTCTTCATCCTTTCAGACAACTAAAAAAACGCAGCGAAGCGGATAGCAGCCATGACGAGGATGACGATGACGATGATGACACCGATGACAAGTCCGGAGAGGAGAAGAAAAAGCGCAACAACCTCGATGTCGAGAAGCTGGAGAGCATGGACAAGAAGCTGCAGTCCATCGAGGACTTTATCATTGACGAAACCATCAAGTATACCGGAGCCCACGAGGGTCTCAATAGCCGTGATGACATTCGTCGAATCAAGGATCATGTCCTGTCCCGCCTGGCCACTGCTTACAGTCTGGAAAAGATGCGTCGAGCTCTGGACAAGCTCAGGCGCTCGGTGGACACTGACAATCACCTGTTGCGCAATGCCATTGAACCGGAATCGGAGGAGAACTCACTGAACTCCAACTACTGGCAGGCCAAGAAGTCGGTGAAGAAGGACCAGGCTGATGAGGAGGACACCGAGCAGGAGGGGGTGGTGAGACATCCCAAGGATATGGAGAAGAAAAAGCGGAGTGGCGGCTATCTACGATATCCAGAGCAGCCAAACACCATGGAGGAGGCCCTCAGCCTTGGCAGTGCCCCCTACGAGACCCTCAACGATGCCTATTTGGGCAACAAGAACTACATTATAGGCTCCAACCAGTGTCCCATTATAGAGTCCATGGCGGAGAGATGCCGTGGAGTGGATCTGATCTCTGGGGACATCAACCAGGAGCTGTTGCCACTCTGTGGAGTCCATCAAATATGTTATCTTTGTGTGAGTAGAAGCTGGACTTATAGCTTTATTTTAATTACTTTTAAGGAAGTTTTTAATGATTTCTTTTAAATATTAACTCGAATTTTATCACCCTTCCAGGGCGCCTCTCAGGTGGCCTGCGATTACCAGTATCTGGCGGAGGCAGACGGCATTTGTGGCGACAGCAATGAGTGCCAGTCGGCGGCCAAATCCATCCTGATGATCCTGCGCGGATCTCCCGGCCGGCAGCTGGGTCCCAGGGAATGCCTGAAGAATCCCTGCCTGTACAGGGCAATGCGGGAGATTGGGCTTTAAGCGGCTTTTCCAAGCAGACTGCCGCCCAGCGTTTTCCTAACGTCTTTTTGTGTGCGTTTAAAAAGAAAAACCAAAATCGAAAACATAAACAAAATGAAACCAATGCCAGAGAGAGAAGATATAAAAATGAGCCCAAAGAAAGTATATATATTAAAAATGAAACTAAGCTGAACTTAGCAAGATCAAATATTTGATTCAAAACTAAAATATTTTGATGGATTTTCCTGACTGCTGTCCGGCAACAGCAGCAGCCAACTAGAGTTTACCAGATACCTAAAGAGATCATATATATATATATATATATTATTATATATATGTATACAATAACGATTCAGTTCAATGCAGTAGATGCCGTTCAGCGGCCCGAGAATTATTCTTTATTTGAAACAGAATTTTTCGAAACATATTTGCAAGTTATATATGCATGTTTAAATGTACAAAAAAGTGATCATAACCGAAACATATATTTGTATATGTATGTGCGTGTAATTAATCCACAAGAAACCGCTTTTCAAGTAACACTTCTTAATTCGCTTGACGACATTCGGGAATGAAAAATGTAAAGCCCAGCTCACAATTGGCAGCTAGTCCCCAGATCAAACTTGCAACCAGCTTTCGTTTGACTTGGATGCGCAGAGAACATACATACCACATAATATACTATATATATATATATCGATTTTAGCATAAAATACACTTGGGAATGATGCTGAGTGACAAGGAGCTAAGGGGGTTTCCTATCCAAACTCCTCTTATCAGGAATCTCTTTCTCTCTTCACCCCGTGAATGTGTTTCAAAGTGCATACAATAAAAACAACGGCATGACTAAGACAAATATTTTATGCTCTTAAAACAAATCTATAGATGTGATTATATAATATATACACGCGACAGGAGTTTAATAAATGTGTAAATCTTTTAGTAATGGCAAATAACAACCGGGTCTCATTGACATCCAGGACCCTGAGGTTGCTAAATCAAAATATTATTAATGTGTATTTACATATAAACGAATAAATATATATATATTTGAACTTGATGTATATGCTACAGTTTGCGTAAACAAAAAAACAGAAAACCAAAACCAAAAGAACATTTGAAAATATTTATTGCTATACAGTTATCATAAATGTCGAATATATAAATGTGGGATTGGTCCCAAAAGAGTAATTGTTTTTTAATTTCTGGGAATTTTTCTGAAGCTGGGAAACATTAGTCGAAGGTTTCCTTTTAAATGATTATCATAAAAATCATAAAATTACAATTAAAACTGCCTGAAGATAACGAAAAAATAGGTTATGCCCCTTCCTTAAACCACAAACTAAATTGGCTGCGACCTTGTCAATTTTTAACAAATTTCTAAAATTGTTTCTCAAGAATTTGTATTTATTTCATTATTACTTTATTTTTTATATTTTATTATAAATAAATATTTTAATGATTTTAACGACTTAAATTCAAATTTAACGGAAAAGTCCACAAAATTAACTGCTGGCCCAGTGGTTAGTGTCCCCACTAAAAGCACCAGCAAACAAAAATGTCCTAAAAAAGTCACCTAATATTAATAAAGCTCTCTTCGACTCATACTTTCTGGTCACACTTGCGCAGCAACAAAACACAAATCTGGCGTAATTAATCTTATTTTTATAAATAAACCTACAAACTAATAAAAAACCCTCCAGTGTGTAATAATCAGAGAGCAGTTGAGTCGCAGTTATTGCATAAACAAGTGCCGCCAACTTCCGCCACATTTTACGGGTCACGTACCGAGAATCACACCACCCCTCTGCCTCTGGTAAGTATTTGTATGTACGTGTGTATGTGTATATACGTATGTGTGGCGAGATAATTCGCATGACTCATCGAACCTAAAACGAGTTTATCAGAGTGTGTTGTTTGCCTTTCCTCTCTTTTTTTCGCTGGAAATCACAGACTGACGTCATTACTTGGGCGCAAAGCATGAAAACCCCAGTATCCGCAGCTGCTGCTGCCAATAGCAGTTCGGTTTCAAACGCCGTCCAGATCATACCTAAAACGGAGCCCGTCGGTGAAGAAGGTGTTGTCGCCGCCCCCATGTCGCTGGATTTCCAAACGCCCGGCCTAACCACCTCCACGCCCAACAAACGTCCCGGTTTCCTTGACCTGAACAGCAAGGGCGCCAAGAATAAGCGGATTATAGCTCCGCTGGTCATCAACTCACCGGATCTGCAGGCCAAGACCTTGAACACACCCGATCTGGAGATCATACTGGCCAACAACCTCATACAGACCCCACAGCCGGGCAAGGTCTTCCCCACCAAAGTGGGTCCCGTCACCGTCGAGCAGGAGGCCTTCGGCAAGGGCTTCGAGGAGGCGCTGCAGAATTTGCACACCAACTCGCAGGCCTTTCCCGCCGGAAGCCAAGCTGCTGCTGCGGCTGCTGCTGCCGTCGCCGCCGTTGCTGCCGTGGGCTCCACAGCCACTGCCGTGAATAACGGTATAAGCGGGGGAACCTTTACCTACGCCAACGAGGGCAACGGTTCGTTCATCATCAAAGACGAGCCCCAAAATCCGGTTGGTTCACCCACCGTCAGTCCCATTGACATGGAGACCCAGGAGAAGATCAAGCTGGAGCGAAAGAGGCAGCGGAATCGTGTGGCCGCCTCCAAATGCCGCAAACGCAAGCTGGAGCGCATCTCGAAGCTGGAAGATCGCGTCAAGATCCTCAAGGGCGAGAACATCGATCTGGCGGGTATCGTGAAGAACCTCAAAGATCATGTGGCGCAGCTGAAACAGCAGGTGATGGAGCACATTGCCGCCGGATGCACAGTGCCCTCGAATCCCACGGGCGCTCTGCTGACGGACAAATAACATTTGGACATGGCCGCCGCGGAGCCGTTGGAGTTGTCAGCTGGAGAGGAACTGGACGACGATGACGAAGGCGGCGAGGAGGAGGAGGAAGATGGTGAGGCGGCACTGGACAATGAAACTCCAACGAATCGTCAACTTTTAGAGCAGTCCATGCCATTGGAGCTCTTCCTTAGTGCCGCCACGACAAGTGCCTTGGAGCTGGAGACCTCTGGAGGCTCGCCGGAACTCTCCCTCAACGGCAGCGATTTGCTGGAGGAGGAGGATAACGAAAACGATCAGCCACTGGTGCTATACATCCTCTCCGACGACGGAACCTGATAGGAACGTGCCTTCTTCCTGGACATCGTACAACGGCTTCTTTTTTTGGTTATTAGTTGCAATATATCCGGAATGCTTCTCAAGTGTTTTGCCTACTTAGTTACCTAGTCTAAGCTATGATTAATCGAGTATTATCTGTGTTGAACGTAAGATAATATATAGTTTATGTATGATAACAAATATACGTTGTATATATATATTTGCATTATTTAATATATACATACAAAATTAATTCTAGACCTAAAACTAATTTATTCATCATCCTCCTCTTCGTCCTCATTCTCGTCGTCATCCATAGCCTCGTTGGCTTCTTCTTCCATGGCGCTATCGGCCTGCTCCTCATCATTGACATCATCCTCTACGTGCAGGTGGAAGCCCTCGCTCTTGGTCCACGAGCACTTCATTGTGAGCCTGAACTTGGCCATGGGCTTGCCCAGCAGCTTAAGGATTCTCGCCTGTTCGGGTGTCAGCACTTTGCCCTCCTCGCAGACGGTGTAATCACTGTAGATGGTCACAATGCCCTTCTCCAGCTTGGTGGGCAGACCCAAGGAACGCAAATGCGGCTCCATGGAATGGGCAAACTCCTCCAGGGGTCCAGCTGGCAGGGTAACAGTCTCTGTGGCCACAAAGCCACTGCGTGCGTACTCCACGGCCCAGTAGTTTTCGGCCCACTCCAGAACCTCCTTCTTGGACTTGTCCGTGAAGAGGAGACCCACCTGGCCGGTAAGCCTCTTGGAGAGCTGGTAAAAGAAAAAAGTATAAGAGATAGCTTTAAACCCTTGAAAGAGCTCCTTACCTTGTGCAGATCCGGCTCCACTTCCTCGCTCTTGGTGCGTCCCAAACCGATTTGCATCACGCGATTTTTGCCAAAGATAAACCTGGAATTCTGCTTCCACTCCTGTCGCAGATCCTTCAGCAAACTGTTCCTCATATTCTGGACCTGGAACACGAATATATTTGGGTATTTTTCCACACAAAAGCGAATGTCGTCCACAATTCGCTGTTTCCATGCCAGGCCCTTGCGGTCGGTTTTGGTCAGGGAAACTAAAAATAAACAAATACAAGGTTGAGTAGGGTAAAAACATTAAAAGAATATATAAACTCCTACCTTTCTTATCACGTTTGGAGCGCGGCATGGCTAAATGTGTTTAAATCAAAGAGTTTTAAAGTTATAAGCCAAGAAAATGATTCCCACACAACAATTCAACACGTGCGGTTTGCTAGAGATGGTACAAGGAGATATCGATAACTGCCTTGAAAACTGATAATATCGAGATTTTGTTACGTTATTTGAACTATAAAATAATTATCTAGTCATGCTTTTATTGCAAACAAATTTCGATGAATTAATCACAAACATTAAACAATTTTACAGACAACAGAAATCTCTAAAATTGTTTGTTAAAACCTATAAATAAGCTAGAATTTTCCAAATAATACTTTTTCGTCAAGCAAAGTTCCCCACCACAAGACTACGTTTCCTACGTGCTTTCTTGGACATGTATGACCAGCCTCAGTAAAAAAAAAAAACCACTCGGCCAGAAGAGAACAAATGTGGAAAGTTGGAAAACACTTTAGTTGTCGAGGGTCACACTGTCCGTAAGAAGGTGAATTAACTAATTATTAAGTTTGTTGCTCCGTTTTTGGTAAACTAATTAAAATAAGAGTGTTTAGTGCTGCTGGAGCATATCGATCTTCGAATTCCGCCCCCAAAGTTCCAGGCGCAGTGAGTAATTTCACCTTGCGCCGCCATATTGTCGGCGAAACCCGAAATTTTGCCACAAATAACTGCGCCCACACACACATTTATTGATTCCGAGGGCCGCTAATTGGATGGCCGCCGCCCTGAGGCGTTCAATATGTGTTGCGTGCGGTATTCGCATTGCGAAAATGTAACTGCAAACGGAAAAGTCGTTTTTCATTACCACTGGCAAATAGGACGCCGATGACGTAATTTTTCTCCGTCTTGAGCGTAGTAAAAAGTAGAGATGTGCGCGTGAGAAAAGCTTCACGCACGCCACAGGCACGAGTCACGACAGTAAATTCTTTTACTTTAGTTATATTTAAAAATACAATTCCAAATCTTAATTAATAACATGGCTAAAATAATCACTGTAATATGAATTATTGATCCCAAAATTTTCTGCCCCTTTACCTTAATTTTAAACTTGGTTGAAATTTTGTTGGTTGTATTGATAAATACCGCTTAAAAAATCTTATTCTCTAGAATAATTATTTTCGCTGTTGTAAAAATCGCGGTGAACAACAAATCTCTTAAATATTGCATTAAATATCGCTGCATTACTCCAATTCCTGCACGCGCCCACCTCTGGTAGAAAGCATAAGTGGCGCTGATATCTCGCTTTTTATATGTGTGCGCGCCCGAATTCAATGAAATCCAAATTAGAATTAAGGCAATTTACCGCCGCCCCCCTTATCAATGGCATACATCTCGCGATTAGTTTCCTCCTTGCGGAGTATCATAAAGTCAAGATAAAAGCGTAATCTGGGTGCCGAGATAAGCGCTCGTAAGTTTCAACAGGTTGGAAAAACTAACTTGGCAACTTGACGAATATTACTTAACGACAATTTGAAGGGTAAATGCGCAGAAACGGGAAACAATGAAAGCTTTAGCGTTTGCCTGCGGTCCATCCAGAGAGTTGCTAATGAGTTTATTTTGTGGTGGTGGCTTGTAAATAAAAGTTTACGTTTTCAAATTTTACCTGCACACACAGCGCACCTGGCAACTTTACTGCCGCCGGCAGGTTGGCAACCCTGAAAAAGTAGCTCGCTCTCCGGCGCTCTCCTTGCGGCGGCGCATCTGTATGCGTGCGCGAGGCAAAGATACAGATACAGCGGCAGCGGCGGCGAGTGTGTGCAACCTTTCCGTCCGTCATTCTCATTCGTTCGTTGGTAGTGTTCGTTCGTTGTCGTTTCAGTTTCAGTTAATCGAGAATGTAAGTAACAGAATTTTGCTGCTGGCCAGATTGTATCTATGTATCTGTGTGTGGTGTGTGCGCCTGTGAGTGTTGGAATTACAAAACGGAAAAATTGCAAAAAATCCAAGGAAAAACACGTGTAAAGTCGCCCCATTACATGCATCTATACTCGGCTCACAGGGAAAATCGATCCCCAAACCCCGAAAAAAAGTTCAACGCAAAAAGTCAAAAGTGTGAATTTGTGCAAAAAAAAAAGAGGAAGAAATGGACAGAAAGAAAGAAGAAATAAAAGAACATTCCCGATTTGACCGAGTATTGGTGCATGTGTAGGTGATGCGGTGAGATTCGCTTGTAGCTTCGTATTTCCCGTCATCTTCATCAGCTCATCATCGGTTAAGTTGTAGGCGGCAGCCGACTTCTATATATACGTATATATAGCCAGCTCTATATGTGCCTGAATATCTACACACAGTACGCAGCGGAATATACATATATATATGTATTATATATCTACTTGGACACGCGGTTAGGTGTGTTTCTCCCCAGAAACCTACCACACTTGGCGGCCGCTGTGGTAGATACATTTCGTCGCCTCTCAGCCAGCGGCGTTCTTACGCCAGTGTATTTGTGGGAGAGCGGCTTTCCTCCGCGCTCTCTTCCACCTCCTTGCTCCCCGATTATTTTTATAATTCTGTAGCGCCGCACTTGGAAACACGATTTGCTGCTGCCGCTGTTGCCCCACCATCACCACCCAGAACGCAATACGCACCCATACTCACGCACGCACATACACACTCTCTCTCGCCTAATAAAAGTTAGTAACTTTTTGTCGCCCCAAGTAGAGAAGGTGGTGTGGTGGGTCTACACATGTAGAGGAATTTCTACACCATCGGCTTCTTTTCAGCTACTGCGCATGCTGTGGCCAATTCACCGTTGGTTGGCCCGGCACACACACCTTCTTGACAATCTCACACACTTGCGCAGCGATAAAGTTTAAAGTTCCGTCATCGTAAAATTTTGCCCATGGGTTTCTAGAGTTTACACTACTTACTAGCAGCAGCCGCCGCCGCAGAAGCAGCGGCTCTCCAAAATGTATCGCAGCCTGTGCCCACCTGTATTGGTGCCCTTTTTCCATTAATTTAACCACTCAAGCAGATGAGCAATGTTGTTTGGGCTTTCTGCGTGGTCGGAACAAGTTTTTGTGTCAAATTAGAAAGAACTACAAACATTTTTTGCCCATTTCGGGGAGTGTTTTGTTAATTTACGTTACGCCTGGCTTAATGTTTTGGAATTTCCCACAAAAAAAAACATGTCAATTGACCTAAAAACGCGTTGGCATTGTGCCGCGCCCACCTCCCTTGCTTCTACTCCTCTTGTGATCCACCCCTTTGCCACGCCCCACCCCCTGCCGCCTTTGTTTGGACAAAGGGTCAATGCTTTTTTAATTTGGCGGTCGATCGTTATACGAAAACAACAATCAATCTTTTTTTGTATCTTGAAATTGCCTAAACAGGCTTAAAAGCTTATAGCTTATTTTTCTTGGGGATTGTATAGTATTATTTATCTATAAATCTATCTAAGAAATCACTTTTAAATAGCTTTAAAAATCTTCATTTGTTTTCTTTTATTTTCAAAACTTGAGCTTAAAAATTCCAGAATCTGAAATCATATCTCACCAGTTTGAAAAATAGTTTGCTTGCTTTTAGACAAATAGAATGTCCCAAGTTCAGTTAGCCAAGCTGGACTGTAAATCCAATTGAACGTGGTATTTGTGGCGGTGGGTTTTGGGTGGATGGTACGCGGTGGTTGCTTGTTTCATGACGCGATATGTGGCGACGGCGGCAACAGATTTTTCCATTTCAATCATCGCTTGGTGCACTGGCATTTCGAGGTTTCCGCGGGCAGGGCGGGGCAGTGGGCTGGCAAACAAAATGTTTCTTGTCCAGAGACCGCCGCAAGTTGTCTAAAAATACCAATAGCAGCAGCAGCAGCGCCCACATGCATTTCCACACACACACACACGCCCGCCGCTTTTCCATTTTCATTCTCCCCTCCCCTGCGAAATTTCCCTTTCAAGCCCGTTCCAGGTCGGGCGGAAATTAATCGATTTTCCTTCACTTTCCTCTAAAAACAAAGAGGAAAAAAAAGGAAGCAGGAAATTGATCCTACGTTTGGAAGTTTGGATAGATCCTATCACCCAAAGAGACTCTAATTGGATTACGTGGGAGGCGGGGATAATTTAACGACTGTCGCGTATTTTCGTGTTTCTTGTTGGGTTTTTTGTTATTTTTGCTGGTAATAATTACTGCACGTTTAATCGATAGAAGTTCACCGAGTGGGCAAAATAATTGAGTGCGTCACTGTACGGGGAAAATACAAACGGACGGACACGTACATAAATATATATATCTATCTTTGGCACACACACACTCTCCTCAGACATCTGACTTTTGCTCCATTTCTCCCTCTCTCTCGTTATCTCTCTAGTTGCCGCTCTCTTATTCATGATTTATTTTTAACACAGTTTGTCGAAGAACATGTATTTCTCGGATCTATCTGCTAGATACTCTCTACGTTCGTCGCCGTCCCCATAAGCCATAAACTTGGCTCTAAATTGTTGCATAGCTTACTTAGTTAGTTTGAATGCCGCACGTGCGGCCATGTCCACTGGTGTGTGCCTGGTTTTTTGCCTTTTAAATTTAAATTCCGTCAGCGATTAGTCAATAAAGACCTGCTGCTGCTGCCGCTGCTGCGGAGTCGTGACTCATCGGAGCTTTAAATTCAACACTTTCGTCCAGCGGCGGAAGCATGACAACAAACTAAATTTGTACGACAAGTCATACCCAGGCATATTTAAAGCAAATGCAAGCTGGGTATATCAGTATTGTCTGGAGTTGGGTTTTATCAGAAGGTTGTTATTTGGAATTGCAAGATTACAAAACTCGAATAAGCAGAAAATGCATTAATCATAATTTTATTATTACTTTCCACTACTTCCCATTTAGGAATCTTAACTTATTTTATTTAAATGTGAATTTCTACGAAAATGTATTAAGAAAAACTTTTAAAAGTTATTTGATATTATATTTTTATAACTAAAAGTTTCCATGTCTTAAATTTCAGATCAATTTATAGTAATTTAACCATTTTGAAAACTAAAAATCAGATTAAAGTTATTCATGAATGTTAGTGTAAACTGTGGGCTTACGCATCCCAAATTTCAGATCAATTTATAGAAGTTTAACCATTGATAAAACCTATAAATGGGATTATCATCATTTAGAAACATTTTATGAATAGGATCAACTAAGATACCATTTTATTAAAGCTCAAAGTTGCCTTGTACCAATTTCTATATAAATATATAGAAAACAAGTTTGTAGAATCTGCAGGTGCCTAATATACCCCGAAAAAACTGATATTTCCCACTCCTTTAGCAAATTGAGTAACAGCAATACGCAGTGCCTTAACATTTGCCTGCAACTATGTTGTGCAATTTCCGCTTTTTGTGGTGGAATTTAAGCTAAATAACAGCACTTGGTAATCCGCCACAAAAGTCTTTGTACACTGTTGTTAAGTCAGGTGTTTCTCTAATGACGTTTACTTAGAACTAGAAGCCGATAGATAACGGTTTAGGGTTAAGCCTCACCACCATAAAAAATATATAAACTAATGCTCAGCTTTACTTTCTAATTTATTTGCAGAAAAAAGCCATTTGAAAGCAACTTTTGAGCGGCATTATCGAACTGTGTGTGGCGTATTTTATTAGTTTTGTGAAGTAACCGAAAAACAAAAAAAAACAAACAAAATGTCGACAGTCGATAAGGAAGAACTGGTCCAGAAGGCTAAACTGGCCGAGCAATCAGAGCGGTAAGTTAATAATTGCCATGGTTTTTTATTGATTAATAAATAAGCTTAGGAATAATTAAAATAGAAGCTTCTTAAAGGAGATATTTAAACGTTTATTTATGTATTTAATATAACAGAAGAAGTTTCTTTTAATTGCAAATGTTTTATAATATTTATATAATATTCCTTAAATAAGAGAGATTATTATTATTTATTATCGCTGTTTGCCTTGTTTTTTTTTTTGTGAATTAAAAGCTGGAAATGCATTTTCCCCCCTCAAGATATGACTTATCTTTATGTTTACTATGATTTATATATTTTTCTTTGCCTTTTTAATGACTAATGGAATTTGTTTTATTTGTCATTGCAGCTACGATGACATGGCCCAGGCCATGAAATCCGTCACAGAGACCGGCGTTGAGCTTTCAAATGAGGAAAGAAATCTGCTCTCCGTTGCCTACAAAAATGTGGTCGGTGCCCGCAGGTGAGTTCTCCTTCTCCTCTAATTAGACTAAGCTTCATGTCCCCCCGCTTCTTCTGTTGTGTCGCCAACAAACCAGGTCATCGTGGCGTGTCATCTCCTCCATTGAGCAGAAAACCGAAGCATCCGCTAGAAAACAGCAGCTCGCCCGTGAGTACAGAGAGCGTGTGGAGAAGGAGCTGCGGGAAATCTGCTACGAAGTTTTGGTAAGTGTCTGCGCAAGTCTCTACTCACTCTGACTCTGACTCTGACGGATTTATGGGGTTGTAATTGGTCCATCTAATTATTTTTTGATACACACACCTTGTCTGGGTGACGGTTAAGCCTGGGAACCCGTCAGTCTTTTAAAAATATGTATATATATATATTTTGTATATGTATAAATGAAAGCCACCCTCAGCTCAGGGTGTGAAAACCTTGCTTCGCCCCCCACTTTCTCTGCTCTTCCGCCTTCCTGCTCTAGTGAGAAATATAAAATTTGTTACAATCAATAAATCTATTTTTAAAATGAATACGAGAAGAGCATTTCCCATCCATTTTCCCCCCACATACACGGGAGACAGTGTATGGAATTTATTGCCAACGGAGAAAATAGACCACGGCCCAGGGTTGAACTTGGCGACTGACTGGATATATTCCCCCCCAATCACCCTCTGATTGGTGTTCTTATATTAGATTAAACTCAGCTTGAGCCTTTGATGGGTTTTTGAAATGGAAAAAGTGTTGGGGGAGAGAAGAGAGAGAGCTTAACCTTAACCAGGTGGGCTTACTTGGTTAATTCTTGTGCATAATTGAATGGAAATTAATTGGAACACTTGTTTGCTTGTGTTTACAGGGACTTCTGGACAAATACCTTATTCCAAAAGCCAGCAATCCCGAGAGCAAGGTGTTCTACCTGAAGATGAAGGGAGATTATTACAGGTATTTAGCCGAGGTTGCCACAGGAGATGCACGCAACAGTAAGTATCAGTCACAAAACCAGCCAAAATCATAAAACCACACCCTTTATATGATAACCAACCTTCTGTAAACCAATCTTGCAACCACAACAGCCGTTGTCGATGACTCGCAAACCGCTTACCAGGATGCATTTGACATTAGCAAGGGTAAAATGCAGCCAACACATCCCATCCGTTTGGGTCTGGCCCTTAACTTCTCTGTTTTCTACTATGAGATTTTGAACTCGCCAGACAAAGCTTGCCAATTGGCTAAACAGGTTAATACCACAACGAAACGAAACCGAGATTAATTGAAATGTTTTAAAGGCAAAGCGGCGAGACACACTCATTCTCCATTGATTTATTTACTATTATTATAAAGAAGTGTTGATTGTTATTTAGTTTTTCTAACCTTATTTTTTGGTATTTGTTTTCTTTACTTTCAAAAAACGTGTGTAAAACGTGTGTAAAGCCGTCGTTGAGGACTCGAAAAAAGCCTATCAGGAGGCGTTCGATATTGCTAAAACCAAAATGCAGCCAACACATCCAATCAGATTAGGTCTAGCACTCAACTTTTCCGTCTTCTATTACGAAATAATCAATTCACCAGCGAGGGCTTGTCACTTAGCTAAACAGGTTCAGTTCAAACGTTATACTTCACACTACTTAACCCGCTCTTTAATTCCCCTTTAAAAAATGCTACTAATTCAAATGTTGTTTTGTGACTAAAACAAGTAAGATTTCCAGAGCGTTTACTAAAAACCAAAACTAAAAAGAAATTTCAAGAGTTTTAAAAGCTTTGGCTCCCCACCTATCACATTTCTCTGTTGATTAATGGTTATTAAAACAAACAGAGCAAGTTACAACCCTCCATTTTTCAAGGAAACTTGAAACTTTCAGCAGATTCTGAACTTTCTGAAATGCCTCCTTGTAGCCACCCTGCATGAGAAATTAAAACAAATAAAGTTTGCCTGTGAAACAAACTTACCTTTGCGGCCTTTGCTGGTGAAACACTTTTATTTTTTGTATTTACTTGGTAGCTATTGTTAAACAAGAAAAAAAGAAAAAAACAGGGGTGCCACCGAAATTTTTAGGGATTTAATATCACTTAAAATTGGTGTCTAAAAGTATGCTATAAAATGTGTTAATTGAATTTTGATCCTTTTGAAAGCCTTTTTAAAGATTTTAAATTTCTTTTAAATTTCTGTGGCACTCTTTCAATATTTTACAAATTTTTATTTGATTTACACACAACACACTATTTTTTTTTTTGCTTAAATATGTTTTTAATTTATTTTAAATTTATTTAAATTTACAAAATGTTTTTAGTGAAGCCAACAAAAAATACAGAATTAATGTACGAATGACGAAACCTAATGCCAAGTTTGAAAATGCTTTTGTTTTGCATTATTCCGCCTTGCCACAAGACATTTCCTTTAATTTTCACCCAAAACCTTAAGAGAATGCGATTTAATAATCCTTTACTCCCCCCAAACCGATCTGTAGGCATTCGATGATGCGATAGCCGAGCTGGACACACTCAACGAGGACTCATACAAGGACTCGACACTCATCATGCAACTGTTGAGGGACAACCTGACCCTCTGGACCTCCGACACCCAGGGCGACGGCGATGAGCCACAGGAGGGCGGTGACAACTAACCAAACAACTAAGCAAAAATGTTTCCTTTTTGACTATGCAAATATTATTCAGTAATACAAAAACAAACAAAACCAGAAACCAACAAAGAGAAACAAATATTATAAAAAACAAAACAAGAAAGCAAACAAAACGCAAAACCAGCATGCAAGCAAAACAATTTGAAGTGAAACGATAATCCAGGCGAGAGAAGGGAGCTAAGCAGAGAGCAGCGCGCAGCAGACAGACATTTGAGATACATTTGAATACGAATTAGCGAGGACGATGAGCAGCAGGACTCTGTGCTTCTGTTCATTTGAGGCCGTTCGGCTGGCCACTCTCTCTTCCTCTCGATTCCCCGGATTCGGATGTTCCGGATAGTTTTTTTTTTTGTGGCCGAAGGAACGGCTCGTGCGCCGGCCGATCCGATTCTGAAAATGTAGCCGCAAAACTGCTGCAGCAACTGCTTAAGAAGAAATACAGAGAGAAAAAAATACAGCATCGCAGCGGAATGATGATGGATCGAGCGGTTACGGAGTATCTTGGAGTTTTGGCGATGGGATTTTTTTCCGGTTTTTTGAATCAAATTAATCTAGCAGATAATTCGTCGTAATTGTATGTGTGTTTTTCTTCCCCCGAAACTCTCGAGAGGCTCCGTTTTCCCGCTCGCCATTGCGATGCCTCGTTGTGGATTTCCTCCTTACAAAAATAAATAATATTCCTAACTGTATACACACGAAGAAATGAAATGAGATAATTCGGTTTATTATACGTTTTTTGCAAAGAGTCCAAATTGATTAATTTAATTGAATGAAAGCAAGAACAGCAACAACAACAACCAAGCGAACCAAATGAGAAAAACAAACAAAAAATAAAAACAAAAACTTATGTATTATTTGTAATTCTTTTTCTAAACAAATAAAACCAAAAAAAACCTATTTTCCAATTCTTTATTATTTTGAATTCGAATTCGATTCGATTTTCGTTCGTCCCCCCCAGCCCCCACCCACACACACTCACACACAAACAGTGACACAGGGTTGCATTTGCGGAAATTGGTTCAAAAATATCCAAAAAAGCATAAATCACAGCAGCAGGAACCATATTATCTGTTACGAGGATCGATCGCGGAGAGAACGGAACAGAAACCAAGAAAAAAATAAATATAATAATTGTTCATTGCTATTTTTTATACATGTCTTACATAAAACAAAAAAAGGGTTAAAATCTACAATTGCAAATTTCTTTGTTGTTTTCTCTTGGTATAAACAATTGTGAAAAGCATAACTCATTATAATACATACATATATACACGCATATTTATATATCCGAAAAAACTGTCTGTCGAAAAGGAGATTTTTTTGTAAAGCGAAGAAAGCGCCCGCGGGGAAGTCACTTAATTTTCTTCATTTCCGATCTGTGCAACATGGCTAATGGCACGAGTTTTATTGTGCGCAAAATGTCTGCACAAATTCAAATTATTTAAAATTGACATACATATTTCCTGCTTTAACGCCACACTTGTTCCTAAACGTCTGGCAAATAGTTTTCTCACATTTTAAGCATTTTCTGCATTGATTTCCCGGCTTGAAGCGGATTTTTCTTCGAAATTATAACGACACTTTGCAATGGAAATACTAAAAAAAACACAAGATTGAATCAAAATACATAAATATTGTGAACTAAAAACTATTCAAATTTTTAATTTATACATACAAGACAACAACTTTGCATGTGTATTTGAAAAACAAAACAAAATATATATTATTGTCCAACAGAAAAACGGTAAACATAACATACAGAGCATATGTATGTATGATAAAAGTAAATGTATATTTTCGCAATTGAATTTATCGCTATATTATGAATGTGAGGAATATAAAACCAAAAAAACCAAACAAAAAAATATATATATTTAAATAAATGAAACACTTTTTTGCCGCAACGCTAATAAAGTCGAAATCCCAGAAATATATAAAACTAATAATAATAATATTGTGAAACTGCAATACACATTCATACAAAAGAAAAACCAAAAACAGAGTAAATGACAAAAAACAGATGAAAAATGAAATCCGGGTGTAGGCGTAAATTGTATGCATATATAACAGAGGCAAAGATTGATGTATGAGTGGAATATTTAAGTTTATTGAAATTACAGTTTCTTAATTACCAACAAAAAAACAAAACAAAAATTAAATAAATAATACAAAAAAAAAACTGTCAAGTCTATTTTTTTCAGCGGGTTTTCCTTGATTTAAAAGTCAATAAAAATCACAAAAATCAACAATTTGAATGTCAGAAAGTTAGGAAAATTGCAAAACAAGACCAAAAATGTGCTATGTTTAGGGGCAAAATTTACAGTTGGCATGCAGTCAATCAAATTTCGAGTATTAACTAAATTTCCAACCCTGTAAGTAGCTTTGATTGTCTATATAATTCAGGTATCTGATAGATCTCTACAGACGCCTTTTGGAAGTAAATGGACGGTTGGTACAAAATGTGCACCAATATCATGGAAGATCGCCACACCATAACTTCTTACCGCGACTTCCTAGCCAAGGAGTTCTTTTACGCCCAACGGTAAATCTGTAATTACCCTATTAATGTTTTTGGTTATATATATTTTGTTCCCTAGTTTACCCTTAACAGGACTGATCATCAAAGTATACGAACTCACCTTGGACATGATCTTTTTCATAGGTAAATATTTTATTTATTTATTTATATAAAGAGGTAAAAATGATATATATTCGATTCTTTTTTTATGAGTGTAGTAGCTTTCATGAAAATTTCCTAACTTCATTTAATCTTCAGAAAACAAGAAGCCTTTCTCCAAAACACCAAAGACCACCAACAACTTCTGTTGAAAAGGTGTCACAGTGGAGACTGCAAAAAGAACTCTGATGATGACAAATCCAAGTCGACTTGTTTTAAACAAAAACCAATTCAAAATTTGAGCAAGAATTATTTCTATCAAGATAAAAGGCTTCTGGAAAAAGTCAAGGGTGTTAACAGGAGGAAATGTGGTGAAACCCCTGAAGAGCTAAGAAAATGCTTGAAAACCTTGCAGGATGTTGTTGATTTTGTGCATCCTAAAATAGGATATGTGCCATATGTAAGTTAGTTTTTCTTTGAAATTTATTTCTAGCACTAAAATAGCTTTTGTATCTCGATTTTGGATTAAGGAATTTTATTTTAAAGTGTTTAATTATGTTTTCAAATTTAGATCTCATATATTTAAACAGCTAGTAGAAAAAAGAATTTTTACTTTAAAAAAATATCTCCAGATTTCAATTAAATTTATAAAACTTTTAAAATTATTGAAATATCGATAACGCACACTCTCACGCCCGATAACACCGCCAATTTCCAACGGTGAAAGCTTTCAAGCTTTTACTCGCCAAAATCCGACCAGCTGATCGACAGCTGACTCCGCTGACACACATACTCGTAAGTGGGTCGAACGTAAACAAACCGAGAGCCAATTGCTTAAACGCCTTTTTCCGCTCGTTCCGACTCGCGAAAAGTGTTTTATAACTGACAATACCCACCCACACAGTACACCCACCTAATAAACTATTAAAGTTTGTGGAGAATTCGGGCTCTAAGGATTTTAACCACGCAACGCCGACATTGCATCAGTACGCACTCTTACAGCCATAGCGCCCGCGCGTTCCTGTGTGCGTGTGTCTGTGTTGTGTATGCGTCTGGCCAAAAGGTCGTTTCAAGGTTACGTCAAAAGCAAAAGCGAAACTTGTGAATACTCGTGAATATATATCGCTAGTAACTGAAAAGCCACGGAACAGAGCGGAAAGGAACAGTAGTATTTATAGCCACTTTGGATATAACATTGCCCAGCTCCAGCTGTAGTTCTCGGTTCTCGAGGAAATAGTTTGGAAAAACAGGGAAACCAAAGCCCTTATCCCCAAAACCGATAGTGTGCGGAGTGTGTGCTGTGCGTGTGTGTGCGTTACGTTATATACCGTTAATAAACGAGATACAGATAGCGAACAGAGAGAGTGCATAGAACAAGTAGAACCATGAATTCGGAGATTAATCAACGCTTCCTGGCCCGCGGCTCACAGAAGGACAAGGGTCTGGCCGTCTTCACCAGCGGCGGGGACTCCCAGGGAATGAATGCAGCGGTGCGCGCCTGTGTCCGAATGGCCATTTACCTGGGATGTAAGGTAAGTCCGTGTGTGGGGCAAGTGTTGACCTCTGTCAAGTACTTTCCACCCCCAAACATTCAGTCAGACAGCATCTCCCATTAACCCCTTTCCATCTACTCGCCGGAATTTACGTATTATATGATGGAGGTCTATAGTAACTGGCTTATCAGCCGGTCGGAGGGGACTAATAGGTGTTAAGCCAGTTAGATAACCTCCCCTCTCTAATCGGTGCAGAAATAAATGAAAAGAAAAAGAAATTCCTGGCGACAACGAATCAAGAAAATATATGTGTATATGCGCACATTGACATTGGGTTTATTTCGGGCCACTCACATGCGATTTCGTCTTAGACTTTTTGGCTAATTTGTTTCGTTTTTAGTTGTTGTCGCTCTTAATTTCTTTTTGGGTTTCTTTTATTTACACCCATTTTTTTAGGGTATTATTTGTTTGATGGTAAAGATGAGCTTTAAAATAAATTTAAAAATATTTTAATCAAATATATTTAGTCAGTTTCTTGATTAAATAAAGCTTAACATAGTTCATATAAGTTACCAGTCGAAAACAACGATAAATATAATTTATTATTTGGTTCAATCGTTTGTCCGTTTATTTTTATGCAATCTATGACTTTATTTTATAGCTTACAATTAATAAAAAAAAAAACATGTTCGTTTATATTAAATTCAATAATGTTCTATCGATTGTATCGCTTTTTGCTCTGTTTTTATGCCTTTTACAACTACAAAATATAATTAAAATAAAATATAATTTATAACTAGGGTATCCAATAATCGACTTGCTATAATTCCTCCTTCCCTTTATCTATTTTCTTTATCTTATATTAGTTTTTTACATCTTGTTTAAGTTCAACTGTTAGGCTTCTTTTCGCCTTCGAAAATGCAAATATTTAAGCAATTGTTCTTGATTGAAATTGATTAAAATCTATTTCTTTGAATTCAATTTATTGAGGGTCAATGAAAGTGAAAATAATGACACGCGACAAAGGCAATTTGTGCTAGCTATACCGAATATATATATTTATATATGCATATAAATATTTTATGAGTTTTGCCAAAGACAAATTTCAAAGCGCTTAGTGATTCAGATATGTTAACTGCTTGTAGGAATTTTGGTATCTAAAAGTTATTAATCGTTAGGAACCATTTTAGTTTTTATGTTTTCAAAAGATAAGAAATATTGAGATATTATATTATAAATCTATTGAAATTTTTTTAGCTTGTTAAGTTTTCTTAAGTTAACTTTGCTAATTTTTTAGAAATTGTGCCGCACATTTTAGGCTTTCATATTGCTTTTTTAACATGTACAATTTTTAAACTTATTTGTTATAGTTTTCACTCTGTTAATTGAAAAGTCAGGGGTATAGGAGTGTGAAAATTAATTTAAATTAGTTTTCACTACAAATGGTTTGACAATAAAATTTTGATGATGTCATACAGATAAATACTGTTAAAGTCTTACACAATATTTGAGAAAATTGCGAAACCTTGGAACCTCAATATATTATATTATCCAGTTTCGACTAAGATTTGTTTGAAGAGAAGTTGTTTTTTTTCGATTCTTATTTACCTTTGGTTAATGGCAAAATTATATTTTCATAATTTTCTTTACCTTTTTAACATAGTTTTCCAGAGCTTGAAAATAATTTAAACACTATAATTACCAAGACAATTTTAAATTTATTTAAATAAAATCCCCACTAAATTCCTATTAAATATCTTCCCCCTCAGGTGTACTTTATCCGCGAGGGCTACCAGGGCATGGTGGATGGCGGCGACTGCATCCAGGAAGCCAACTGGGCCTCGGTCTCGTCCATCATCCATCGCGGTGGCACCATCATTGGCTCTGCTCGCTGCCAGGACTTCCGTGAGCGTCAGGGACGCCTCAAGGCCGCCAACAATCTAATCCAGAGGGGAATTACCAACTTGGTGGTGATTGGAGGTGATGGCTCCCTGACCGGTGCCAATCTGTTCCGTCAGGAGTGGTCCAGCCTGCTGGAGGAGCTGGTGAAGAACAAGACCATTACCACCGAGCAGCAGGAGAAGTTTAATGTCTTGCACATTGTGGGATTGGTAGGGAGTCCTTCAAGATATTTACCCTGAACTTGGTAATTGCTGGTGTATACCATACAGGTGGGCTCCATTGACAACGATTTCTGTGGCACGGACATGACCATCGGCACGGACACGGCCCTGCATCGCATCATTGAGGCCATCGATGCCATTTCCAGCACGGCCTACTCACATCAGCGCACCTTCATCATGGAGGTCATGGGTCGTCATTGCGGGTAAGTTGACGAGTCTGACAGGTTTTAATAGCCTAAGTGTCCAAGTGATTAAATGGGGATCTCAGCTAATGTACCTGCACCTGAATATATATATAAATATATCCCTAGCTATCTGCCAGTGGTGGCTGGCATTATCTCCGAGGCAGACTACGTCTTTCTGCCCGAGTATCCGCCGCCGCAAGATTGGCCCGATCGACTTGTCCTCAAGTTGGAACAGGCAAGCCCCCAAAAGATAATGGAAATCTCTGTTGAATGTCGCGCACATTTTAAATTTTTGTCGAACGATCGATCTTTAGTGTCCCCCCCTGTAACCATGAACCCCCTTCAGTTGTCTCCCTTTTCCTCCCTTTGACTAATATCTCTTGTAATGTATTATTATTGCAGCTATTTAGCTCTTGTGGGCGGACTGGCGTGCGAAGCGGATTTCATATTCATTCCCGAAATGCCGCCCAAGGTCGACTGGCCAGACAGGCTCTGCTCCCAGCTGGCCCAGGCAAGATGCTGATCTTATAACCGTTGTCTAGCTGCACTGAGAAAAAAGATTTTGAAGTCAAAGGGAGAAATATACTTGAGAGTTTAAATTGATTTACGTTTTATTGATACAGATGGAAAATTTCAGAGCTCTGATTTTGCGAAAGGAAACAAATTTATAGCTCCTTTCCACTTTGATTATAAATTTAAATTTAAAATGGTTTTGGTTATAAAATTAATTTTAAATTTTAATTTAATAAAATTTATAAAACATTTTAATGAAATTAATTTTACAAAAATATTTAGAAGGAAAATAAAATCAACTAAAAATTTCTCTTAAAGTATGCAAAATTATAGCATACTTTTCAGCACAATTTGAAATTTTATTAAATCAAAAACTATTTTTTTATCGTTTAATAAAGAAAAATCTCTTAACAAATTCTATAAATAATTTGAAAATTTCTTACACAAAAATTAATTTTAATTTAAACAAAAATATTAAATCCCAGTGTAAATAAGACTTCAAACCCAACTCAGTGCAGCTGTTGTGGCTTCTATTTTTTTTTTTTAGATAAAAGCATACATACGTAGTGTATTTTGGTACTTTTGAGTACTATTTCTTAAACAAAAACAACTACAAAGAACACCCCTAGGGTGACATACACACGCCATACAGAAAAGCTTTTTCCTATTTTCCGCTTTTACCTGCACACACGAATGTCTTTCTCTCTCTCCGAATACGAATACCGCCCGAGATATGGAATGAGAACTGCACAGTCAATGTCCATCTGTCCCAGCATCCCCGAATCATATTGTAACTAATCTTAAGTTATTACCCCACCGCCCAAGTACTCCCCATTTCCCCCCCTCGAAACATTTGTGAAACATCTTGTATTATTTCCGTTTGTATTTAATCTTTTGTTTTTTAGTTACTTAGCCATATCGGCAGCCATAGCCACAGAGGCTGATTTTATGTTCATACCCGAGGAGCCGGTTTCGGTCACATGGCAGGACGAGATTTGTCTCAAGCTGCAGCAGGTCAGGCTTAGAGCGAGCTAGTTACTCCCAATTTACTCTCTCTCTCACTCTCTCTATTTAATCCTGGTCAAAAAGTTGAAATTTCCAAAATTTGCTTTATTTTTTTCGGCCTGTTTTTGGTGTTTTTCCCAAGTATTTCCATGGCGATAAAAACAGCTTCAACAGCTATTTGATTTATTTGTTTCTGGGTCTTTGGGTCTCTTTGTTTTCCTTTCTTTGTGTGTGCTCCTCATGATGTCACCGAGCTCCTTTATTAACTTTCCCAACTCCACTAACACACACATCCTCGTTTAATCGATCTGTAAAAACTCCATCTACATGTATTTATTATTGATTATTAATGGATTGTGCGAGTGTTTTTACTTACGTGAAGTTATATATTCATAAACAGTGCGTTTCATAGCTTAAAAAGTTTTTTTAAAGCGGGAAATATTTGAATTCTCAAATTAAATCAAACTAAATCGTAAAAATTCGCAATTTTAAATATTGAAAAATATAACAATTAACGTAAATAAATAAATATTAGTTAAAATTTCTCCTAAATTATTTTTGCTATTTCTTTGATTATATTGGTCCAATTTATAGAACAACTTTTTCGATTTACCGCTTATCTTCTTATATATTGATTTAACTCCACAGAAATTGGAATTTAAATTAATTTACATAATATTAACTTTAGGGTTAGCAAGAAATATTAATTTAAAGACACTTTTTATATAACTGAAAAGGAAATTCGACCGCAGAAATATGAATGCAACCATCATATGCATATTTATAATTTTTTCATACATTTTTTCAACTTAATCATAAATTGATTAATCACATAATATTTATAAATCTTTTCATACATTTTTGGAACGTAATCATAAACAGCTAGTTATGAAACGCACTGCACTCATTAGCTTACTGCGTCTAAGTTTGTCCAACATTCTTCAAACATTCAAAAGGCAAAGCACACATCACAAAAATACATCCTAGAAAAGATGTTCTCCATCTTCATCAGTTGTTTGTGCTATTGTTGTAGTTTTTGTATCATCCTCACCAATAATTAAGAATAAATAAAATATATGATTAATTATTTTAAATTATTGAAACCCCAAAACAGGAGCGTTCGGCTGGCCAGCGCCTGAACATTGTGATCGTGGCCGAGGGAGCCATGGACCGTGAGGGACATCCCATTACCGCCGAGGATGTGAAGAAGGTGATCGATGAGCGCCTGAAGCACGATGCCCGTATCACGGTCTTGGGTCATGTGCAGCGTGGTGGAAATCCCAGTGCTTTTGATCGTATTTTGGTAAGTGAAAAAAAAGAACTTTCCTTACTTAAATAATTATAATAATTATATACATTTTTTCCGCTAACAGGCCTGTCGCATGGGCGCCGAGGCCACTCTGGCTCTGATGGAAGCCACCCCGGAGTCGGTGCCGGTGGTCATCTCCCTGGATGGCAACCAGGCTGTGCGTGTGCCCCTAATGGAGTGCGTGGAGCGCACCCAGGCGGTGGCCAAGGCCATGAAGGAGAAGCGCTGGGCGGATGCTGTCAAGTTGCGTGGCCGCTCCTTCGAGCGCAATCTGGAAACGTACAAGATGCTGACACGCTTGAAGCCGCCCAAGGAGTGCTTCGATGCCGAGGGCAAGGGCATCGAGGGCTACCGCCTAGCAGTGATGCATATTGGAGCTCCAGCCTGCGGCATGAATGCTGCCGTGCGCAGCTTCGTGCGAAATGCCATCTACAGGGGCGATGTGGTCTATGGAATCAACGATGGTGTGGAGGGTCTCATTGCGGGCAATGTGCGGGAGCTGGGATGGTGAGTCCAAGTCTGCTTACAAGAGGAATCTTTATTTAATATGTTAATGGTTTTTCCAGGTCGGATGTCTCTGGCTGGGTTGGCCAGGGCGGCGCCTACTTGGGCACCAAGCGCACTCTCCCCGAGGGCAAGTTCAAGGAGATTGCCGCTCGTCTCAAGGAGTTCAAGATCCAGGGCCTCCTGATCATTGGTGGCTTTGAGAGTTACCATGCCGCCGGCCAGATTGCCGATCAGCGGGATAACTATCCGCAGTTCTGCATTCCCATTGTGGTCATCCCCTCGACGATTTCGAACAATGTTCCCGGCACCGAATTCTCGCTGGGCTGCGATACGGGTCTCAATGAGATCACGGAGATTTGCGATCGTATTCGCCAGTCGGCGCAGGGCACCAAGCGTCGTGTGTTTGTGATCGAAACCATGGGCGGTTATTGCGGTTATTTGGCCACCTTGGCTGGCTTGGCCGGCGGCGCTGATGCTGCCTACATCTACGAGGAGAAGTTCTCCATTAAGGATCTCCAGCAGGATGTCTACCACATGGCCTCCAAGATGGCCGAGGGCGTCTCGCGCGGCTTGATTCTGCGCAATGAGAAGGCCAGCGAGAACTACAGCACGGACTTCATTTACCGCCTGTACTCGGAGGAGGGCAAGGGTCTGTTCACCTGCCGCATGAACATCCTGGGCCATATGCAGCAGGGCGGCTCGCCCACACCCTTTGATCGTAACATGGGCACCAAGATGGCTGCCAAGTGCGTGGACTGGCTGGCCACGCAGATCAAGGCCAACATAGACGCCAACGGAGTGGTCAACTGCAAGGCTCCGGACACGGCCACCTTGCTGGGCATTGTGTCCAGGCAGTATCGCTTCTCGCCGCTGGTGGATCTCATTGCGGAGACTAACTTTGAGTGAGTGGAGATGTACTTATACCATGAAAAATATATATTTTATCTTGTTTTTCTTTGTTTTTTCAGTCAGCGCATCCCCAAGAAGCAGTGGTGGCTGCGCCTGCGTCCTCTGCTGCGAATCCTGGCCAAGCACGACTCGGCCTACGAGGAGGAGGGTATGTACATCACCGTCGAGGAGGAGTGTGATACCGATGCCGTCGCCTAAACAGGGGGAGTCCTCCCCCCGCTTCCTGCCTCCACCACGCTCTCCCCATCGCTGCATCCTCAGGCCAACGAGTCATCTCTCTGTTCTCCCTTTCTTTCGCATCCTCGAATCTGTCTCGATGTTCGCTTTTTGAGTTGTTTTTTGGCACCGCATCCGCTCTATATATACGACTATATATACATTTGTATCCGTTTGCCGTATCCTTACTGTGGTTTCACGTTTACGATCCGACGAACAGGTGTTCCATGACAGCAGCAGCAGCAGCACACATACGAAAGTATTTCATCACACTCACGCACAAAAATACATAATTTATTTATATATTGCCCGCCAGTCGTCGATTTTCTTATGATTTCCTCAATATCAACTTTTCTCGTGTCTCAAACTTTTGAAAAGCCGTTAAAAGCCCGTTAATAGTTGATTCTACATTGCAGGCAGCCGTTTCCAGCAACAACAATTACAAATTAAATGTTAAAAGTATTTACAAAAAATAACACCGAAAATACGGTTCAATAATTCTCTTATCTGCAAGTGTTTTTCGAGTATTGTTATCGAACGAAGCAATGAAACTATATTTATATATCGTGACGTGCTAAAAATACATAATCAAAGGACCTGTAGGCACCAATTTAAGTGAGACTTTCAGTGGGGGTGTTTTTTAAAATTATTTTTCAAGAGTTTTTAGAAGTTTAAAAGATGTATTGTTCCTAGATTGTTGGCCGGCACTGTATGTGTCGTTAGGTGCAAAACTTGGCTTGGGAGAAACGTTTCTTATTGCACGCAATTTTACTGCAAAGTCTGGTACTTTTGGTCGCTCTGACCGATATATCTGGCAACGCTGCGGACTTTGCCAGACTTTTCGGTCCGAGCTACTAGCGTGGCCAGACTTTTCGTTGATCCATGTTAAGTGTAATGTGTGGATTTTTTAGGGGAAAAATTCTGTTAACGAGCAAAATTCTGTGATCGAGAGCATATTTCCATGTTAACAAACTTACATTTTGAAATTCAGAGTGACCAAGGAAAAAATATCAAATAAAAATATCGCGACTTCGATATTTGGGCAAAAAAATCGTCAAACACAAATTCTCTCTCGGTTCGGTTGCAACGGAGCCGAAGGTGCTGCCGAAGGCTGCCGAAGCAGGTTCG
>JAEIIJ010018790.1:0-17538 GCA_018904815.1 Drosophila ogumai | reverse complement strand
TGAAATTAGTCTTAAGCTGAGATCAAATCAATAAACACCTAAACCTAAACCTTGTGCGTGTATTTATTCTTAGCGTTGTCCTTAGTCAACTGACGGGACATTAGTTCGGCTCAATTAATAAACATTTTACTATATATAATATGTATATATTCATGTCAGGCAGCAGAGCTCATAGAAATGCATGGAAAAGTCAAAAGAAGTCAAAACCAGCAACTGCTACCGCTAGTACTGCCATGCTAAATATAGAACAAGGCAGGAAACATTCTGGAACCTGTGCTCTATGGAAAGGGTTCAGTTTGAAGGATAGAGTTTAACTTGTAGTAAAAATTTAATATAACAAATTCTTGGGAAATATATTAGTGGTCTTACCAGGGCTTGCTGTAATATTAATCCAGCCAAGTGATACTAAAAACCCTCATCATCTTTCCTTACAGATTGACTTGCTTTCTTATCGATTAGAGCTCAATTCAAACTTTTTTCTCGGATATATACTTATACATTTGAATATTGCATCTTTATCTGCGACATTCGCACTCGTTCCGCAGACTCTGTCGCAATTCCCACAAAATCAACTGTGCAGGGAACGGAGAACTTTGCGCTCTACAAATTGCCATACTCTTGGCTTTGGCTTATGGCCAGGCTGGGAAAACCATGGAAAATCGGGGAGATCTGGGAGAGACTGCGGCGAAAGCGATGGGCAAAAGTCGTGCTGCCATTCCGTGTGGCATTTTAGTGGACATTGCCATGCAATTTATGCAATGTTTGCTTGCCGAACACGAATTGCAGCATTGAGATTTGCAGTTCGATGTTCGAGTAGAGTAGCAGCAGCACCAGCTGCCGCTCTAACAGCGAAAAATTGGCCAAAATGCAAATGCTAAACGGTAATTAAAGTGCAAACTAAACGAGTTTGCTGCGGCGCAATAATTTCTCAATTAATTTTTAGGCCAACCTATTGCCAGAAGCGGCCAATTTATTGATGGTAATTGGAAAATTATGCACAAAGGCGTGCCGAAACGGGTGTGTTTGGAGTCGTGTAACCTGCCATCCAGCGGTGGCCAGACACCGTAATGCTAGCCACATGTGAGTCCCCGAATCCTCGTGGCGGATACCCAGAGCAGCAGCTCATTTTTAGCCGGAAATGAACTAGAAATGTAGCCGAAAAGCAGCCGCCGTCGCCGTTACGAGAACGACTTTTGTGGCGAATCGAAAAATAGTTGGCCATTCGAGAGCCGCAAAAGGCAGACCGCTCCGTTCAATTCCATTTCGAAGGACTGCGAGTGGGGCAAAGTGAAATTAAATTAAATTTCCGTTTAACCCATTTCTGGCCCTGGGTGCTATGGAGACAGCATTTAATATCTTGTGTACCCAAACTGGAAATTAGAGATTTGGGAACAAATTTCCTGATTTTGTGAAAGAAATTTCATATTTTTGGTTTATATTTCTGATGTGTATTATATACTAATTAAAAAAGGAGGAGTACAGCTATTTAAATTATTTATATTTATAAAGTATTGATGTAACAATACGTATATATAGAAAGGCTTAGGAAATTTATTTTCTTACAATCCCTTCAAAATTCCCTTCATAAAAATTAAAGAAGAATATTCCACAAAATGGTTAAACGAAGCAAGAGTATAACCATCAAGATTTCTCGGGGTTTATTTAACTTTAAAGCTGCCAAATAGCCACCGAATTCATATTTAATCAGTGAGAGCTAAAATGCATTTGTGGAGAGACGATTTTTTCTGCCCAGCTTCTGCTGTTCTGCGGTTCTTTCGCTTCTTCCCCAAAAAGTCGCGGGAGCGTGACAATCGTAATGAAAAACTGATGTCAAAACAAACACACAGACGCATATGAGCCAGGGGGGTGACACAGAGGGACAGGGAAAAAGACGACATCAGGAGCTGAAATGAAATAGTGTCGAGTTTTTGCCAGCCTTGTGTTTTATGCAAATTCTTTTCGCTCACCTCAGCTCAACCGAGTTTGCTGTTTGGACAGGTGAGCTGGCAGTGGCCCCCAATGGAGGGGGCGTGGCAGGCGGGGGGCTTAGTACAGAACACACAGCTTTGAAGTGCAGAATAAATAAAATGAATGAGCTGCCGAGTGTTGTGAGTGCATAATGTAGTAAGCGTTGGGCGGGGATAAAGGGGGCGGTACCGAGAACATATACACCGAAGGTTGTCGGGACAAAACATATTTTAAATGGTCTTTAAATGTCAAAGAGATGTCAAAAGAACAGTTAATAGTCCACCTGTGGCCACGATAAATAATGTTTCGGCTTAAAGCTTGTCTGCTTTTTGTTCATGAGTTTTTGTATTTATTTTCTGCAGTTATTAAAATATACTTCCAACCTAAAAGGAAAGGAGAAAACATAAATCTCAAAATTCAACCCTTTCTTAAACATTTATATTTATGCTAAAAATGTTTAATAATAATTACGATATCTCAAAAATATTTTCAGTTTTAGTGACTTTATTCAACAACTCCTTTTTGTTTTTACATGGCCCATTCGAATAATAAATTTTACATGAACATGGCGACGTTCATCAATTCATGAGCACATTAATGCATGGGTTGTTAGGCTAGTTTCGACAAAAGCTAAAAGCTTTAGTAAAATATTTTCACATATCTAGTGTGGAAATCAACGGAGTATTCGGCCGAAAACAAATTGATTGATGCCCTGCCAGGCCCGGAAAGTCGCACAAAACTTTTGAAAACAATTGCAAAACGCGAAACAGAGAACAGAGCAGCAATTGTCACCAATGTCTGGGCAATATGCCAGCCGATGCTGGCCATAAATCAATGTCAATCGAATCCCGCCACTCATGCATCAATCAGGCGAAAGTCAATCAAAAAATTGTAAACTTTTGCCAAGTCCCGGGGACAACATTTTTGTGGTAGTAAGTCGGGTCCCTGAGACCGAGAGCAGGCCAATGTCTCATTAGAGTGAGTTGTTACGACTTCCGTTTCCTATTTCGGCTGCTGCTTCCACCAACGCATAAATCATATTTATTAGAGCAAATGCTGTCGGCAGCCTCGTGTCGATTATGTGCCACAAATCAAAAACGCACAAATAACAATTTGAGGATCCAAAAATACGGAAAATACTCGTGGCGAGAACAAAAGGAGTGCTGTTACACTGAGGAGAACTATTGTAATAATAATAAGTCTTTAAGTAATAAATCAAATGTAATAACCCTTTCCCAAAATATGTCTCTCATCAAAATTTGTTTGCATACTTACAAAAATATATTCGTAGAACTCCTTTCCATTTTACAATAAATTCAAATGCCTAACCTTTTTCCCTTAGTGCGGTATGAAGCCATAAATAAAATTTTGCCATGCAAAACCAATTTGATGTGAGGGGAGCCCAATTGCTCGAGCGGCAGGAAGTGATTGATTTATGCTCGCCTGCCTGTTGCTGTAACTCTTTGGCCACAATTTCGGTTTTCGGCCGTATTCACAAAACCAAATGTTTTATTGATGATGTGCGACGCAGTTGCCAATTGTCGGATCTTTCGGTCCTAACATTTCACTGCACTTTGATCGAAGGGCGTTTAGATGGGTCCTTTTGTCGGCTCATTGACCCGGTAATTGATACGCTTCGCCTGATATTTTAGTCACGTCCCCTAACCAACTTTGCCAAACAATTAGTTTCAGTTTTTTCCTCCCCCGCTCGAATGGAACGGAAAGTTTTCGCAAGTTTTCCGGCTTTCTCAGCTGCCACGCTGCAGGCTGTTGCTTATCACAATCCGCTGCTGTTTCAGCTGCTTGACAATGAACTTTTCCGAGTGACAGCTAAGTTTCCCGATCGCTGGAAAATGGGAAACACACGCACTTGTCCCTCGTAGCAGTTGAAAATCGAGCTTAAGCCCTAAAAGGGACAACGATGAAAAGCGGATAAGCTACATGTTACAGGAATAGATGGGGTCCCAGGGGAAATGGAAGGAGGGAGAAACAAAGCCCAGATAAAAATAGACAAATCAAGGAAGTGCTCGCCCATCGCAGAGCCAAATGTTGGCTTAAATAACTAATATTGTTGTGCAGTCGCCTAAGCCAAGCATCTGGCATTAGGTAAAACTAACCTGTGGAATTTATTTCCCTTATTTTTTACTACTTACTATTCCTTGTCGGAGTAAGCCCAGTGTATTGACCATTACGTAAATCCCCTAAACAGTCGAAGGAAAACTACAAAACAAACGCAACAGTTTGCCCGTTGCAACCTTTTCAACTCCCCATACAAGTGCTGATTTCCAACGTTTTTCCGCTTCTGTGTGTTCTCCTTGCTTAAGCCATGAGTATATAAATATTCCATATACATGTCCGGGGCAATCCGCTTAACTGTAACTGGGACTCGAGCACAAATTGCATTTGGCGACCCTCGATATGGACAGCACACTTTGCTCCCTTTTTTCCTGGAATTGCAGAAACCCTTAGCTACTTCATTGAATTCGCGGGGAGCCGGCGCGCATTTATTTGCCATTTTTCAAATGGAACTTTCGCAGAGTTTATTGAAAACTACACTCTGTTTAATTGAATGGCCGGGCAAAGACTTTAAAGTGGGGACACCCCTCTTGTGGGCCCTTAGTTTTCTCTTCGCCGCTTTTCAAAGTCAAATTGTGTGCGTGTGGCAGAGTTACTGGGGCCACACAATGCCAAAAGTTTGCCGCGTGTTTTCGTTTTTCACACCAAAAACCCGTTTAAATTATAATCCGGTGAGAGGGAAGGGGGGCATGATTATGGCATAAAAACAAAGTCACGGCCTGTAAATGGCCAACGAAAGTGGTTCATGGCAAACTTTTTGCTCAGCACTTAGTTTTCAATTATGAAAATTTGCATTACGCCCGGCGCTTTCGGCAAGTAAAATATTGATTTTGATTTTCGCCCAAATTGATTTCCCCGCCCGGCTTTCTCTCTCAATTACTTAATTGCACGGCGACCCAAAGGACGAGGACACTCTCGAACAGATTAAACAATTCCTTTCTGCGCTTAATTAAGGATGCACAGAGCGGTGCATTCGTGGACTTGGCTAAGTGACTGTTGAATGGCTGGTTCTCCCCTTATTGCCCCCCTGCCCTAGAAATCTGATCCTGCGAGTCCTGGCCCGCATCCCTCGATTCGATTAGTGACAGTTGAGCTGCACTGAAATCCCATTCAAACTGTCCGAATGCAAGTTCGTTTCCACTTATTGTTCGCCTGCTTAAAGTAGTTCTGGCTTTTGTCATATGGCAGCAAGTCATGCGTTAATTTTTTAAGTTGAGCAAATATAATGCGTTCACTTGGGCAAACTAATAACGGACAAAGTGCAGCTTGTACTGGCTCCACTGGAAAAAAGTTGCATCTAAAAAAGACTTTATAGAAAAAAAATTTTTAAAAGGGTTTATATTTCTAAATCTATTAAATAATGAAAAAATGTTACGAATTGCATTGATTTTTTATTAAATAAGAAAAACTAATTTTAAATACTTTTTCCATCCTACACATAATCTTAATAAAAGTATGAAAATAAATATTAGTTCAACTAAATTTCTTTGCAGACTGCCGCAGTGAAAAACCATCAGTAAATTAAAGAACCAAACTGAAGTGGAATACGAAGGTCTGCGAGTAGCAGAGTGCCACAAAAGTGATTCCTATTCGCACAGGTTTAGACAAATCTTTGAGGCAGATATCGATGTTGATTTATGGGAACAGGGAGAGCCAATATTGACTTTGAACTTCAATAAAAATAGAACAAAGTAATCTCCAGTAGGAAGGACTCTACGCAGGTACTGCGGATGCATTGACAACGAAAGATAAATTCAAATTCATCTCAAAGTTAATCCCTTTCTCAATTGATTTCCCCAGAGCTCTTTGCCCAAGGATGCCACAACATTTGCGCTAATGAAGTGTTTAAGGAAATTAAGAGTATGCATACGCCATGTTTCCCACGCAAAAACACACACACTTAAACCCAAATACAGCCACCCACCGAGGCGTATACGTAATGTGAGCTGGCGTCTTACTCACATTACGCATACGCAGTGAGGTCCTTTGGGTGTGCGAGTTAACGAAAATAAGCAGAAGACGAAATTTTTAAATAAACATTTCCATATCTTCGCCGTGTATTTTATTCGCATCCCTGGGACAAAGGCCAAGGCGAAGTCAGAGGAGAGTGGAGAGCGGAAAGAAGGAACAACGAAAGAGCGAGGGGATAAAAATGTATAAATGTGAAATAGGGAAAACAAGTTAACGCTGATTGCACAAAGCCGGCGGATTTGTAGACGACTGCACAGTCAACGATTTGGTGGGGAGACTCACCTTTGGCCTCCCGGCAGAACAGGAAAAGTTAAGCAAAACACGAAATTAAGAATGGAGAATGGAGAGTGGCGGATGTATGTGTGTGTGTACCTGTGAGTGTGTGTGCTTCGGTGTTCTGTATGTAAAAAGGATACATTAACAAAATTAGCGCAGCAAGGCGTTCAACCAAAGCTGGGGCTTCCATGGACTTACACTTAAAAAATAGGAATTGGACTATGTTTAGTTTACAATATTTTTCAAAATAATAAAAATAACTTTCACTTTATAATTAAAAGCTCGTCATGTGAAGATTGGTTTATAAAAGAAAAACTAGAAATTTATGAAAAATGTATTTGAGTTTTAAAATAAATACTTGCAACATTGCCTGGTTTTTTGTATTTGTTAACTAAAACCTTTATAAAGCCTGATTATTTTATTAATTTCTATCTAAAAAGTCTTGATAAATATCTAAAGAAATTTTAATATACTCTTTACAGTGCACAACATTTACACCTACAAACATATACACAGAGACTGTCTAAAAATTTACCCCAGGCAAATCATTGAAGGAACAGGAAGACAGAACTCAACTCAAGCACTCAACACTCTTCGGCAAATTGCCGGAAGTTTCATGCGATTAAAGCGCCATTATCGATGTGAATTATTTTAACGTTGATTTCACTTCGCTACTTTCCGCCGTTCGTCCCCTTTTCACCGTCACAGGACTCCACGACGGCAATCAATTTGTTTCGGGGAACCTTAAAAGTAATTGCCAAGCATTTGTCCGCAAACAGAACGGATGTTTATAATAGAGTAGTGAATGCCAAACGAAAAAGGTAAGACCGGGCCAAAAGAAGTAGTAGTAAAAGGAGACTAGCTGAAGCAGCGACAGAAAGTTTTCACGCAAACTTGAAATTCAAATTAAACTTTCGTTAGTTATTTTTTCATGATTTGTGGCCGTCTCAGTCTCCTTGCCATTTATTATAACTTTACTTGACTGTCATTTGAGCATGACCGGAAAAGAAACTAGATTTTCTTGGTAAAAGTAACTAAGATCTGTTGAGAACTCAAATTTAAAATTTACGGGAGCATTTATAAACATTTGTTATATTAGATCCTCAACAACTTTGTGTGTTTAAAGTTTAAATACTTACTTAACTGCCATTAAATTTGACTTGCGAGATGAATGACCGCAAAACTCGCGGCTAATGAAGTCAAAAGGGGTTCAATGGCTGTTTGATGGACTTCGGCTGCCTTTTGTAAATATTTAATTAGTTCAATTCACATGCCGCCGCAAAATCTATTGACTTCACCCGGGCGGACCGCAAAGGAGGATTGGACCTTGGTTACGGCAGGCAGTCCGGTCGGTGCGCATCGCTAGGGGCTGTTTAAGGCTGGGGTTCGGCTTGATTAACAAAGGGCCTTACTCACTTCCAGCTAATTAGCATTGCATAGTCAAAGTGCCGGGATTTCAGAAGCGTCTTAAGCTCCAAAAGGAACACAAGGATTCAGGTGCGGGACACGGGAACCGGGAGCAGCTGCGTCTTTGGCTTCAGCCGCCGGAAAGCTCAACAATAAGCCGCAGTGCACACGCATCGGATCAAAAGGTAGGGGAGCATGGCCAAGCAACTAATTGGTAAAGTTCTTAAAGGCAAAAATTTAAATTGAGTTGAAAATTAAGGCGTTGAGGTAAGTAAATACTCTGAAAGGTAAATAATTTAGATGAAAGGGAATAATCAAAACCCGTTATCTATTAAAGATAAAGAAAAAGATAGAGATATTTCATTAATATTGATAATATTCTATTTGTCCCTTTTATAATTAATTAATTAAATTCAAAAATACTACAGGCTATGAAAATTAAACAGAAATATTTATATATAAATAAATTTATACAATAAAATGTTTCCGCCCAATGTGATACATAACTGCACAATTCTAGAATATTTTGTATTGCTGAACAATAAAAACAACTCTTGGTTTGTGGCGACACAACGATATCGTTGAATCAAAAAGGCCAGTTAAGTGGCAAGTTTGTTTCATAATTAAATGGATTATTGACAACCCGTTTGCCAAATTGCAATCGAACGATAATGCCAAACAATTGAAACTCGTTCTGCATTTGTGATACAATTCATGGTAATTGAGGCGAATTTGCATCATGTTCGAGCCGCAGACACTTTCCCAATTAACATCCAGTCATAGTGTCGATTTATTATGCCATCAATTGTGCTAGCTGGGAAACATTTGTGATAGCAAACAATGGCAAATGCAAAACGAATCCAATGTCTTTTCATACACGAGTAGTTACTCTCAAAAACTGAAAGGGGGCAACCGAATAAGAGAAAAGTGGATGCATTTCAGGTGCTGTCTGAGACAGACATTTTGCAGCTCTCTACTCATATCTGGGCACTTTGTTTCTTTTTTTTTCGACTATCAATATGTTCCTTTTCGCTCGGCACGAAGAGAGCATCAAATCAATTTCGGAATTTTTCAAATAAAAATCATATAAAGTTGGGCTCTTTAGCTCATGCTTCGCCATCGCTTTTGCCCCTCCACTTCTCGCTTTCCTCTTCCACTTCCGCCTGTTCATGTTTACAAAACGGAAATGCCCGTAAAAGTATGCTATAAAATTTGTATGGCCAGAGCCACGCATCAACGGCGATTGTGAGGGAAATGTACGAGTATTTGCCATTTTGTACAAAGGAATTGTCCGTGCTTTTTGTGTGCCAGTGCGAGTTTGGGGGAAAAAGTTTATGGTAAATAATTTAAATGTTTTGCGTACTTCCCAGAGCGCCTTTCGGGGTATTTGTTGTTGTTGTTTCTTTCGCCTGTTTTTTATTATGACAAGCCAAATTACAAAACGCTATAAGGAAACGCCGATGGTCAGGTAGCTCTGACTGAAATGTTGATGGTGTAGTTGTTAAATGGCTGTTTATATTAAATTATCATTTTAAATTATAAGCATATCATGGTTATGATAGCCTAATGGAATTTGAAGTTTAATAATAAAAACGAATGGAATCTTTACTGACCAAAACATATTTATATTTTAACTGGTTTAATTGAATGTTTTAAAATCTATATATTATATATTAGACTGTAAAGTGCTTCTTAAGAATTCACTGAACTTTAAAATTCAAACCAAGACCAAGCCAACTTTCCGAAAATACACACACACACAAATAACTTGGCAAGTTGGCTCCTGCCAAGGCATTGAAAATGTCGAGTAAACTTATTGAATGGCACCGAATTTAGTTCCTGTTCACTTGCCAGCGATTTTGACAGTTTGCTAAATTACGCGACATTAACTTAATAGACTTCTATATATTTTGGCAGACATTTGGCAGCTGCAGTCGTCGCAAGTTGAGAGTAGCACGAAGCCCAAATAAAAGCCACAAGGCTGCAAAAGTCCCAAAAAATATCGACAAAAAAATAAAATAGAACACAATAACAAACGGGACGATTGTGAGTGTGTGTACGAACGAACAATCTATATGTCGACTCCAAAACTCATACAATATATTTTCTTATATCCCCAATCGACTTTGCCCGCCAACTTCTTGGCAACAACGTGCTCTGCCCTTAAGTGGGTGTTTTTATTTTTTTGCCCGCTCCTCGTGCTCTCCCACACATTTTGATTGAGCTCTAGGCAGTCAATTTGCAATATGGCTGACCTCCAAACAAAATATCGGGCTGGCCATAATTTTTAAAGCACACAATCACGAATCACGCGCGCTTAATGCAGTTCCGTTGCACGCTCGCTCACTGCATTTGACTGCCTGCAAGTTCTGAGGGCATCGGGCTGACAAAAGCGAAAATGCGAGGGCAATAAAATATCAAAAAAGGACACACAAGGATATACTCTTCCAAGGAGAAACCAAGCTTAAAGTAAAAGAGAATTATTCAATTTAATAATTAATATTTAGACTATTAGCATTCTAAGAAGGTTTTATCTAGAATAATTTAAGAGTCCACGACTGAAGCGATTTTCCTGCATTTTTAATTCCACCATTTGCCACATTTCAACGACTACAGATATTTCTATAAAGAACGTAAAGAATCGCATTGATTTGCATAGTTTTTGCATTTAAATTCCCTCCTGTATGGCTAAGCAGCTTGTCACTCTCAGCTCTGCTCAGATGATTTGCTAACCCCTCGCATTTGCATTCGCCGAGCTCTCGAACGGAAAGCGTATTAAAAACTGTCACAAGTGGGACGGTCGGGGATAAGGGATAAGCGCCTGTGTGTTGAGTATGGAAAAAATTGCATGTGCAGCAGAAATTAGTGGGGCCATCGAAAACCCCTTCTTCTCCGCTTCGCTGGTGTCTGGCTGACTGCCTCTCTGCTGCTGCTTATGCTGCGTTAAGCAATGAAGCAGCGCACTCATACACACACACACACTGCTGCATTCGAAGGACTCTCACACTCGCACATACAGGGTGGAGCACTCAACCCTCTTTGCTCTCGTATATCACTCAATGTTATGGTTATCAGCAACTGTTGTTGCTGCTTCCGCCTGGCATTGCAGTTTCTGCCGCTGCAAATGTTGCTGCTGTTGCACTGCACATCAGTATGTTGCTGTTACACTTGGAAAATGTAATAAAATAGTTATATGCTTCTAGGTTTTTTCTTGTATATACGAGAGAAATATAGCTTTCATTAAGGGCTTTGGAGATAAATTGCACTTTTATATTTTTATAAGATTATTTTTAGGCTAGTTTAACTTATCTGTTTCTTAGAGTGCACATCACCAGACACTTGAATTTGCTAACAATGCACGATGGCGTTAACATTGTGCAGTGTTGTTGTCGTTGTCGCTGCTAGTTGTCAAAGTTGTTGGCATTGTAGTCCCTGTTGCTGTTGCTACTGCATTCTCCTCTGCTGCCGTTGTTAGTTGGCATCCATAAATTCTAATATTAATGGCAAGGAGGCGGACCGTATCTCCTTCGTGCTGCCTTTGATGCTTCCCCCTCCATGTAAATGTCAACCGAAGGCGAGGCTGCCGAACAGAATATCCCTGATTGCGGTTGCAATTGCAGAAATTTTTTATTCGGTAAACATATTTTTTACAAAATTTATTTACTCCCCAAACGCCCATACAGATTCCAATTCAACTTTGCATTTCCTTCCTCCTTCGTTTTCCTTTACACAAAATCCAATTTAAGAGCTCCGGCGATGAGTTTATTTTAAGTAGTTTTACTGCGAATTCCCTCAAGCATTTTGTGCGTTTGGTTCGTTTGAAGATGCCAAGGAGCATTAAAATTCAATACACAGTCAAACATAAATTCGATAACTTTGAGTTCGTTCAACATGTTTTATTTTGGTCCAGCCACGTGCGTATTGCAACAAAACTGAGAAAAATAAATAACACGACGGCCAGGTATGGTTGGGTGTAACGACTATGGGATACCGGGGAGGCGATAAATAAAATCAAATATATTAGTATGAATGTAACAGACAACATCCTGATTTAGTATAAACTTTTCTTTGTAAACTTTCTGAGCTTTTATTAATGCTGATTTTTTAGGAAATATGTATTTTACTACATTATTAAAACTAACAGAATGGTTAACGTAACAAGAATAAATTAATTTAAATGAATTAGTTTCTTAAAAGTTTGCTCTAAACAATATACCTATTTTCTCCACAAATACCTAGTATAAAAAGGACTATGGAAAGGTGTGCGAGAGTGTGACGCGTATAAATTCAATAGAACAAACATGCGAACGCCGCTGGCAACAGACACTGACACATACGCACACTATCACAACACCAACCCCTCTTCGGGCCCACAGAATCGAAATAATAAAATAAAACTTTATTGACACAAACATAAAACTCCCCAATGGACGTGTATCCCTCGCACACACGTGCGAGGGTTCGCTTCATTGGCATAGGGATCGGGGATGGGGGATGTGGGATGGGCAAATGGGTCGCCTCATACGGATAGACAAATTTATGCATGTGTAAATATTGTTGCTATTTGATAAAAACATATTGACAAACATTTGCCGAATCGAACCTCTAAACAAATTGTAAAACTGTCTCGGCAAAAAATTGCACAAATAAAATACATTTTTCACCATCGATGCAACACAAAGCCAGAGGTAAAAAGTGTTGACAGTGGTCCAGACATTGTTGCAAAAATATTGCAGGACAAATTGTAAGGAAAGTGATAGAGAGTATTTCTGGTTGGAAAAAGGGGATTTTTTTTAACGACTGAAACCGGATAAATTCACTAAAGCTGTATGGCTGAAAAAGGAAGTATTTTGTAAATGAGTAAAACGAGTTATATCCAATTTAATATATTTCATTTTAGGGGACAAATAAATAAGAGTTATAGAAATCTAAGGGAAATGCATAACTGGGTTTTAATTTATACATTTTGATATATAAAACCCACAAGGAATAAGAGATCCTTTTATACTGTATTGAATATCAACGTTTGCTAAAACTGATAATTTAAAATGATTCTCTTTTTACTCAGCAAACATATTAAATAAGCAATTTTTGTGCTCCATTAAACAATAATCTGGCTGGCAGACTTAAATGGTCCTTCCCACATTTATTTTATTTTAAAAATTCCAGCAATCTGCATATCATAAAAGAACACGCAAAGCATTTTTCTCGTTTTCCTCTTTTCTTTTTGGCTAGAAACTTTTTATGGTTAAGCCTTCTACTGCTGCTGCTGCTGTTGGCTCATTTAACGAAACAATTAAAACGGCTTATGCACTAAACTGGCAAACACATTTATGCGACAGAATGGAAAAATCCCAGCCAAGTGCGAAGAGAAGGCACCCGAAACGAGCTGAATTTGCATTTGCCGCCTAATAGAACTTTAATTGTTTTGCAAATGATTCAGTTTTTGGGGATGGGAGTCGCTTAAAACGAACCGAAAAGTTGGCCAGCCGAAGACCGAGACTCGACTCCCGTATAAGATATGCAAGTTTATTTTCCATAATGTGGAAAACCCGGCACAAACAGCAGCAACAATGAAAGTTGAATGCAGCCCGGCCAGACTTATGCTGGAACTTGTTCTCGCACACGTTATTGGCCTGATAAAGCGAACTGGCACGTACAGCGTGAGGCAGCTCTTTACTCATTCTTCCTCAAATATTCCCACGAAGGAAATCCACCCAGTTAGTCGAGCTTTTAAGACATAAAAATTGATAATAATAATTATATTAAAATCTGTACTGAATTTTTTAAGAATATTGAGTTTGGCCAGAAATCATATTACTTATTCATTTAAAATATATTTCTAGGAAAAAATAGGATCTCTAAAAACAATTGCATACAATTTTATGAATTAAATAAGTCTTGTTTTTTTTTGTATATATATTTCTATCACATTTTTAATCATTTGTTTTTGACAGTGCCCCTTTCCGAGGCGCAGGAAACGTGCAAGATTCTTAGGCAAATGTTTCACAGTTTTAGACATGTGCGCCCATTAGATTGAACAGCAGGATCAGCAGTCAGGACGAGTGAGGAAGTGTGCTGCTCTGGCGCGCGTGTATGTGCGAGTTTGAGTGTCCTGGCCCTTGGGTGGGTCTGCCTGTGTATTGTGCATTATAGCTGCTGCAGCAGCAGCAACTAATAAAGGCCTTATGACAAAGCCTTAGGAAACAGCAGGCAACGGCAGCTGATGTGGCACAACTTGGGCCATTGAACTTGGGCCTATGCTACTCTCCTAGTGCCAGTTCCATCAGTTGCCTAGTCCGAGGAATGTCCTCTTCGGTTCGCCTGCTTTGTGTGTCTGTGAAAATATTTTCAAAGTCTTAACCTCACTGGGTGAGCAATCATAAATCAAATGCCACTGCGCCGTTCTACCTTTTGTTGCTTGAGTGCCCACATATACACATGCCACACGACACACACACTCACAGCTCACATACACGTCTCGGGCACACACAGGCGCAAGCTGTCGTCGTTCTGGTGTAGCTTAAATTTTATTTATGGCTGGAAACTAACACACCAAAAAAAATGCGAACACACACACAGACGTCGGGGGAGCGTGAAAATAAATAAAGAAAAAGTGGTAGCATACCTCAAAGCACACAAGCACACACACATCGGCAGTGTATAAAGTTTTGTGTCTATCAACGCAGAATCCTTATCGTCGGGCTTAGGTATTTTTCAGGCCCCTTTGTTGGCGGTAAATTTGGTTCTGTGGGTTGCTTGAGGCATTCTGATTTAGTTTTCCAAATACGAAATAATATATGAGTATGGTTGGTATTTTTAATACAAATAGTCGTAGTCTAGTTTATTGTTATATAGAATTAGAATTAATATATTTCAAATAACCGTTTCTTTTGGCTCTTTACCCAAACTAAAGCTTTGCATTTTTGCTTTTTCCGCAAGTCTGAAAAAAACTGCTGCAAAAACGACCCCATTCCTATGCTGGAACTACAAAAGAGATAGATAATAAATAAAAATTGACAAATTTATTGCCCGGACACGATGGCTGGCAAGGCGGATAGACGAGCGATGAGACAGGGACAACGGGGCGGATGAGCAATCCCGAGTAAGCGGCTGATTGAAGCTGACATTTTGCTGCCAGAGGCTGAAAACATTTGCCTGACTTTGTTCCAATGCCTGTCGTCCTGCCAACGGTTTGCATGCGACGAATAAAAGGATGTTCTTGTCATAATGTTGTGGCAGGCGCCGCTTTCTGCCGGCCAATGTGTGTGTGATTTGGCTGAATTGCGCATATATTTTATATGTATTTTAGCAACTACTACTCTGGTTGCCATAGCTGTTTGGCAGTTGGCAGTTAGCAGTCGCCTGTTGGCGTGACCCCAAAATGGCGCAAAAATGTGTCACGTTTCAATGCCTGCCCATGCGGTTTTAACGCAATTAGCCACAACAAATTACCATCATCAGCGACATCATCCTCAACATCATCATCATCGTCATCTCGATTTTCCTATCGACCACGGGCATCGCCATCATGAAGCCGAGTTCTTGCTGCTGGCACGTGAAACATGCGACTTTGGTTACACGGCATGTCCGTCCACTGACCTCCAGTTGTCCAGGGTGCACTGTAAGTATAATCCGAGGTACAAAAAATATCATTTTTATTTACCATCATTATTTAAAATGTATCTCTTTTTCAACAAAACATCTTGTTTATTTTCTTACCAATTCGTAATCCTCTATTTATGCGCATGCAATTAATATTAAAAGAAAAATTTATAATTATTAATAATATATTTAGCTGCACTTTTCCCTGTGTACCAGGATGGTGGTGAGCGTGGCTGTAGCCATGTATGCGTAGAGCATTTGTGGTACAATGAACTGACAAGTGTAATTATGTTGTTGCGCTGGGCGGGCTTTCCGCGCTCTACATAACCGCTGATTGCGAGCTCATATGAGGGCAGTTTCTGCTAGAGAAGTTCGCCTCCAAGTTCCAATGCCAATATCTAACATCAACATGGCTTTGGAAGTAAACTAAGCAGTAAATATATATAATTATCTGTTTATGCCTCCTTTATGGATGCAGAAAAAACTATCCTTAAATCCTTAAAATTTTGTTTTAATTAATTGGGTAATTTAGCACATGATCGATTAATTTGCCAAGCAAGCCCACACATTTTTCATTTACTAATTTTCCCCCAAAGTTCCCCTTTTTATACGTAAAAGTTTTTCCTTCAGCGATTAACACCGAAACTTGGCATATCGTTTCGTCCTCCACGCACACATCCTCCTTCACTCAACGCAGGCCTAATGGAAATTAGCTGGGCTGGAAAAGCTTCAACTAATTATGGGGTTCCATGCGGAGAAATCGGTGCTAAATATTTAGTGATTCCATGGGGACGACGGTAGATTAGTTCACCTGCTGAAAGTTGGCAAATTGCAGTGGCCAAAATGGAGACATTTGCCATTGTACTTTATTGATATGGCCTGACAAGAAGCTGCTAATTACCTTGAAGCCCGTGTGTACCTTAAGCGAACGAAGGACTTAAAGTTTCTGGCGACTGCACTAGTTTTCGAACTCTTAAATTCCAACTCTTCTTTTAGACATTTAATAAACTATTTATATATTTTCCAACGGGCAGAAATCCATTTTTATTTATCCAGAGTATTTTATTTTTCTGTCCAATTTGTATTTGCAATATTCTCACAGCAATATCAAATTTAACCACAAAAATTCATTTTGCCAAAAATCTGTTGCAACTGAATTTTTTATTCAATTGATTATTCTAATACAAGATATGTAGATGTTTATCGAAGGCCATTGAGTGTGGTAAAAATGGAACTAAGTCGAGGAAATAGTTTGCGGTTTTGCGTTCACCGGGATTGCTCATGAAAAGGACCTAAAATATTTTACTAACTACCCAAGGTGCACAATATTTTTCCATCACATTTCATAATTCCCAGGCTGTAGCCTAATTCAGGGTTTTCTGCTGGGGATGTGTGTGTACATACGGTAAAAAGGACAACTGAAGGGACTGCAGGGACGTCGAGAGAGACAACAAAGAGGCACTTTAAGTGAAACTAAACAGCCATGCAAGTGACGTTGTCGGATTGCGGTTGCCGGCAGGGAAACGACCCGAGGAAGGGTTATAAATGTTAGATGGCCGTGTGTCCTGGTTGTCCTGGCCGTCCTTGCCGTGGCAGCCAGTTGGCCGTGTTGCCGGCTTGGCCAGTAGAAATTAAAATTAATGATGCACTCACAACATCACGGCACGGCAAGGCCACCAGGGGGTTGGCTGGCCACATAAAAACTACTTTACATGCGGGTACACGTTGTCGCAAAGGCTAAGCTGTCCCACCTGGCCGAAGCGGGGGGATTCACCTAATTTAATGCTGGAATTGCCACCACCTCCCCGCTTTTTATCTGCTCTGTCTTTGAAATAGCGTTGCCAACGTTAAGGTGCCGCTTGCTAAATGCTTGCGGCTTCCACGCCAGACACAAAAGCGAGGCATCCTTTTTCCCAGAGAGATCCTGTCGCACATATTCAGAGGCGAGGAAACCACTTCAATTTATTTTTGACCAACATATGGCAGCCAGCAAACTGGGGAAGTGAGCTCAGAACGTGCAAATATTGGTAGAAAACAGGATACTTTCAGCCTGGCAGAAGCAGTAAAAGTAAATAAATACTTATGGCCTTGTGCATGCATGAACTTTGTGACTCTTCAACCCCTTTCAGATAAATGCAAACATGTATTAAGCTAATGGTAATTTTCAAGCAACTTGTTTGCATTTTTATACCCTTGCAGGGTATTATAATTTCAGTCAGAAGTTTGCAACGCAGT
>JAEIIJ010018769.1:0-47697 GCA_018904815.1 Drosophila ogumai | reverse complement strand
CAGGTAAAGTTCAAATGGCATTGAACGTTTCCGGCGAAAATAAATAATTTAAAAAAAAAAAAAAAAAGAGAGTAATGTACTAGAGATGCGTTGGAAAATGGGATCTGGCAATAGGCAAGCACTGCGGATGCCTTTAGATGAAGTATGATGATTATGATTAAATAATTATAAGTATAGTTCAACAACAACGTTTTCAACTAAATGTATTTAATTGTATCCTTTAATTGTGTCAACATGATATGTTGTATTGATATATTGTCTAGATAAAAGATCTTTGATTTGTAAAAACTAAAATGATTCCTTTTAAACAATTCTTCTTTTATAAAATTTGTCACATTTTGGTTAGCTAATAAAAAAGTTAAAGATCTTATACACTAATATAAAGCACTGCGGAAAATGTGAATAAAGATCAAGGATCAAAACTATAAATAATTATTTATAAGCTTAAATAAATTTTTTTGGTTTCCATTCAATATATTTTATTTTATTCTCAAATGATTTAAAGTCTTTAAATCTCCTTGTTTAAATTTTTCTGATTAATAAAAACTTCTAAGAGTTAAAAAATTAAATTTCCCAAATTTTGGTTAACTGATTAAAAGGTACAATTTTTATAAAATATTAAGGCTTTTAAGTTGTACAAACAAGCAACAAATCAAAGTTATTTTATCTTTATAAAACTTTTAAAAAAACTCTAAAAAAAACTAATCAGCTAGCAAATAGCAAAATTTTATAATAACAAAACTCAACACTTATCACAAATCTAATAAGAAATTTAATTAGTAATTTAATTTAAATCTTCAAAATAAGACTTCTTTAGACTTTCTGGGACCTTTAATTTCACACGAAACCAAGATTTAGGATAATTTTGTTACGCTAAATCCATTTAATGTCTTATTTAGCAGCCTTTTCATTGACATCAGACCACTTCCCATCCCCTCAAAGCTCCTGAAACTCCCCCTACGGACAGGTTTTATTTTAAGCCTAGGCAACCCTTTAATAACTTAATTGAGGTTGACGCTTTAAAGACGTTAACTGGCCTTGGGGCGGAGATGAGTTCAGGCTTATATCAACATGCAACACACACACACACACACTCGACAAAGGGCAATAAGCCGAAATGCCAAAATGCCAAAAGGCTTGAAATAAATTAACTTTTTTGGTGATTTTATGTAAATCGTGAAATGGAAAGCGCTAGAGCTTTTGGCCAACCCACTTATATTTATTTAACGATGTGACCCAAATTTATTTCTCCATGTGGAGTGTTTAATTAGACAAGGTCCCCTCCCTGGTCTTTACGACCCGAGTGGGTTTCTGCTTTTCCGTCAAGGTCGAATGATATGCGCATATAAATAAACCCCAACCGGGGTCCGTCCCGAATGGGTTTCGGTTTCTGGCCTTAAAGGGGGCTGGCTTATCTTCGGACCGGGCCATGCCAAAAATTTACGTACTGTTAAGTAAAGGATTTGTGGTTAATGACGGTCGTCGGTTTTTGGCCACCGCCAGATTATTTTTTCTCCCCTCGCCACATGCATATGTTGCGGAGGCCGAACCAAGTTCCATGTGGACAGACTGCTCCTTCGGTTGGGTTGCTCAGGATGTGGGCAATAAATTTGAGTTGTAATCAAATTTAAATTAAAGTTGTGGGCCTCGGTCAGATTGAGGGGCTGCTGCCATTAGGCCAGAAATGAATGAAGGTCATAACTGGGATGGCAGTGGTTTTAAGGCAACGATTTGCAGTGTTTATTAGGTTTGAGAGGCTTGATCCTTGGAAGTATAGTATTTCTAGTTTGATATTTGGGTGCTTTTGTTTTAATTTAAATTATATTTGTAATTTAATAAAATAATTCCTTTAAGTCCATATAATAGTTATTATTTTTATGTTAAAAAATAAATATTTGGTGAGTATTCAGGTAAAAGCATCTAAATCCAAGGTACTACCTTTCTAAAATATAGTTATTTTGAATACTTAATTAGCTTATTTAACTTTGATTACTTAAGCTGATTTCTAAGACTAAAAAGTCAAAATTAGTAGACAAATAAATTATTTCTAAAAAAAAAAAAAAATATATAAATAATAACTACGACCTTTTAACTTTCATTTCATAATGCCAATTGGATTTCGAAGGCTTGGTAAATACAGGTTTGAGGTGAACCCAAACCGAACCCAAAAACCAACCCCCAGGCCCTTCCTGGGATTCCCCCATCGAGAAGGAATCAACCGAAATGCAAATTGTGACATAAGTGGACGGCTTATCAAGCTCGCAAATCCTTCGGCCAAAACACGGATATGAGACTGTGACAAATCTGGCTGGCCAGGAACGGGACCTCAGCTGTCATGAACGCTCCACGGCATTGCCGCTGCCGCCCCCCTCGAGCTCGGGAACGCCCTGGCTAAGCCCTGGCTTAGATGTGTTAGATATGTTCAACAGCTGCGTTATTTCCATTTTTCCACTTTTCCACTTTCCCCGTCAATGTTTTTTTCGGTTTTTTTTTTTTTCTTCAAGACCATGACAACTTTCAATTTCCATGACCGTCCCGCCCCGCTCGTTGGCAATTTCAATTTTCCAAAGCACACGCTTTGGGCCCAAAAGGTCCTGCCACGCCCACCGGCTTAAGGCGGTCCAAGGACACAAAAATATATTCTAATCCAATCGAAGCATTTATCAGCGTAACCGATCGACCAAAGTCGAGAGTTATGCATCAAAGTCACGAGGCGATGAGCCAACTCAGATAGTCGTTGCCATTCCCCCGGGCAATTACCCCCTTTTGCCTTTTCCCCCTTTCCGTTTTTCCGGCTTCTCGCTCGAGGGGAAATTGATGAAATTTTTTTTATGTAAATGCTGCACTAAATCAAAACACATTTCACACACGCGCATACGAGCCGGCAATTTGATGCTGCATTGAGCAGGCGGCGGACTTGACAAAAGCCAAAATCGCAAAAGCGAACCCCGAACTCAGGGCTCACAGCTCAGAGCTCAGAATCCAGAACCAGAATCGTCCTTCTATACCCGCATCATAAAAATATCTCTAACAATTTTTGCAGTAATGGCTAGACATAAAAAATACGCAACAAAAACAAGTGCAGGGTGTCGATGTATGTTGGAGGTTGAACGAACAGTTGATATCCTTTTAAATGTTTAAAAAGAAATCACTTAAATAATAAATAAAAATTAAATTTAACTTAATATATTTCATTTATAAGGAATAGATTATGCTCCAAGGCTAATCTGGCTGATATAATCGTCATGAACCAAGACCAAAACTTTAAGGCAAAAATGGCAAATGCCAAGAAACTTCTTTAATATTTAATTTTGTTACTTATTAACTTTGTTATGGTTAATTATAAACTTGGATAATTAAATTCTTAAACATTTTTAAAGAAAGAAGACAGCCACAATTTCTAAATTTTTATTAATTTAAAAGGTTTGGTTTTTGATTGTAAATAATTCATAACGCAAACTAATATGATATAGACTTAGATTTAATCATATTTAACTTATAACTTGAACTGTGATATTCTTACATATATATTTTTTATATATTAAGAAAATAGTTTTCATTTTCAGCTGTTGGAAAAACCATAAATAAAATTTATGGCTGGTAAGGCCCATATTTTGAATTAAATACAACAAAGACCTAAGATAACAGTCTATAGTCTTGGCTTAGTGCGGGTTTCTCTTTATATTTATCATAAATCTAGTAAAGTATAGTATGTATTTTTTTTTTTAGGTATTTGACCGATTGCATTTACCCAAATACCTATATACCCCCGCTACCCTGTGCGGCCGCAGCGCGAGTATAATAATAATTTTTCACTTGCGTAACCAATCGATTCGTGTGTCCTACCCCTAGCTGGATATCGGTGCGGAGTGTCAAAGATGAGGCCACACTGATAAAATCCAATCACTATGAAATTTACGCTCCTTTACAGGAAATGAAGCGGAAGAAATGTGCAAAATGTATTGGCGACGCCCGTCCCCGAGATACTCACTCGTATCTCCGTAGATTTGTCTCTTTCCCACTGTGTGTGTGGCTCTTGGGGGGAAGCAAGGGAGTTCGATAGGGCCAACTCCAAGTTATTGCCATTGCAATTCATAAAACAAATTGATATTGCCGCTATTACCCACACAAACACCCAGAGCCACCCACAGACATAGCCACAGCTCCAGCCCCGGCCACGTCAAATGCCAAATGTCGAACGCCCCCGTGTGGAACCGCAGAAGCCGGGGCTAAATTAAATTAAATATTTACTCACATTTGCATGCGATTTTATTTCTTTTTATTTATTTTTTCTTTTCTCCCTGCTCCCCGGCTCGCTGAGCAATTTGCCGGAGACATGTTTTGCTTTGATTAGCTTTCGCCGATTGGGGTAATTTGTGTCACAGGCAGCGTCAACGCCCACCACAAAAAATATATAAAAAAAAAAAAATAAAGAAAGAAAGACTCGGGCATCGGAATCGGAGTGCAGGCCCAGAGCAGCAATTTAGCCCGGGACGCCCCTAATTATATGCAACAGGCTAATGCCCCGACCCAGGCCGGACTTCGGACCAAATGATGGACCCAAGCTCACAAGCTCCCAGGCGGTGGTTATACAAAAATTCGCTCGAAATTAATAAATTGATGGCTGGCAGAGAACTAAAAGGTCCCCGGCCTGGTCATGGCCTGGTCAAGTCATCGCTGCCATCTGGGTCAGGCAGGCAGTCGTCGGACCGGAAGGTGTACCTCGTAGTTAATTTGACATGTCCTTTGAGTACAGGGACGCCCTGGTGAATTAAGTTTAATAGTGTGCTTTTTTCGAAATATTGATCGAGTTTAAAACGAGACATTTGTAGTCTGTTTTTTATGTAAGAAGCAGGGTTTATTTTTGATGGTTTGAGGTACAATTCAAAAGGTGTCTACAGGTAATAAAATAAGTAATATTCTTTTCTTTTTTATGGTTTGAATCTGGCAATTTAAATTTTTAACTATTTCAGTTGGTTTTTAAAATATATATTAATACATTCTGGCTTAGAAATAATGAAATAAATTAGTTATTTAAACTCGCAAAACAACATTTGACTGATTAAAACATTTTAAAATAATTAAGAATCACTCTAGTTTATTTTTATTCACCTCCCAATAACACTCCTATCTCAGTTACTCAAGAAAACCCCCTTGTCAACATCGTAAACTAGTCATTATTTCCCTCAAATCGCAGCACCCAATTTTCCCCCAAATAATCCGTTTCATTCGCACAACTAATTTGACCAAATATTCCCACATTTGGCCAGGACAAGGACGGCGGCGGCAACATGGATCATCGGGAAACAGTAGTGGTTGTTTGGGTTTGGACAGCATGTTTGGACGGTTGGTTACGCTTCGCGACTGGTGTTCTTCAACTTTCGGCTTAATCGTGAATCGAATTAATTAGTGGGGCAATTGTAACGGTTAAGTGACTGAGTCACGAGTTTCCCTGTGCCGTGGCAATCCAAATGCAATTCATTGACAATCGATTAGTCAAACACTTTCCGCCCCGTGTCCTCTATCATTAATTATGGAGCGCTCACCCCTGGACTGAAAAGTCACCCCCAGGACGATCCACGATCTAAGCCACTGCCAAAAAAAAAAGGAGAATGTGTAACACTTTGCACTCCTCATTCCCTCGAGTTGAATTGTCGCAATGTCGCAGCCCATTCCCACTGCACATCACACATGCTTCTCGGGCCCTTCATCGAGGCCATGGAGCAGGACGAGCCGAGCATCGACCAGCGACCAGCGAGCATCGAGAGTCGAGAGTCGAGCGTCGAGAGTCTCTAATAACAGACATTGCCAACCCCTAATTTCCCCTAATTTCTTAACCAATTTCGCCCATTACCAGGGCCAGAGCCGGCGGGTCGGGTGTGCAATAAAAATTAAAATCCATGCCCAGGCCAAAGACATAACTCGTTTCCCCCTAGTCCTCGAATCTCTCTCTCGCTCGCTGCCCCGTGATATCCTGTCCCCTCGTCCATCTGCCTGCCGCCTCCCTCTGCAGCTTAGTGTCGTGTCTGCCATAATAAAACGCTGTCGCCTCCCTGGAGTGAAGTGCATTCGGAGAAAAATATCACAGATTATAAGATAAATATTAAATATATATTTTTTAAGCTTAAAGCTTGCTTAAAGTTCAGAGAAATATATTATAATAATCTCTAGATTTTTTTTTTATCAGAAAACTTTAATTTAAATATTCTCCCAATTGAAATACCATTTTAAAAAAGTGTATAAGAGGTTGTACTATCTTTTTTAAATGATTCTAAATATTTTTACTTTAGATATTATAAATTTCAAACCCACTCCTTGCTTAACTTCCAAACCTTCTACCTCTTTCTCTCCGTGCAGACCGAGAAGAACGGGCCAGTGAAGAAGCCAAGTGCAGTGTCCGATTCGGAGGAATAAAGGATGACTCTGGGGGAGAGCGGGGCTCTGTGACAGGAGCGGCGCACAGGACAAGGCAGGCAGGCAGGCAGGGGGGCTTAGGTAGCAGCTGTGTGGATGGTTCGTCGTGTTTGTGGCGGATGATTGGCCACACAAACACGCAACTACTGTCAATTATTTGACTGTCATTGACGCAACGACTGACGGACGCAACAGAGGGACTCAGGACTCAGGACCCAGGAAGGGCAGGCATAAAGGGTTGGCTATCTGCGTAGGTTGTTCCTGGCCAACTCTCTTGACATTTGTTCGCCTGGCCCACAACAAAACGTCTGTCTAACGGAGAAGCGGAGTCGAGCGGAGTCGGTCCTGGCCATCAAGTCGCCGCTAACCGCCGTCGCCGCTGCTGTTGGCCTCGTTCTGGTCGAGGTCCTTGGTCCTGAGGACCCCGCTGTGCAGGTATTCCACACTGACGCAATTGCGACAAATTTAAATGCGGTTTCTTAGTGGTTCGGGCCTGGCAGGAATTATGAGGCGAACTCAACGAATTTGTCCTCGTCAACGGTCCCTGCCCCGATATCCTGTAGCGTTCTGGGGTAAAACCAGCCGGAGCGAGACCTGCATATGGTATAATTAGTAATTAGGGCTTGGAAAATGCAAGGCGGTATTGTCAGAAATAACTTAACCCCTTCGTTTTCGGTCAACTGTGAATATTTCGTGTGATCCTCGGACTTTTTTTTTTTTAGTTTTTAAAAGTGTTTTGTCTATTAATATTGGTATTACCAATTCTATTTTCATTTTCTTTTCAGTTTTTTTATGCTGTAGTTACTTGTGTTTATGTGACTATATCCTCTATTTATATTAATTTTTTATTCGGTTTTATTTTAGGTTTCGGTTTTATTTTTTGAAAGGAAAATTCTTTACTGAATACGTAAAAATAATTTATATCTCTAGGGTCTACCAACATTTCAAACAAAAATTTCAAACAGAAAATATCTTAAATACATTTTCTAAGCTGTATTTACCTATTTAAATAACATACTTTTATTTAAAGTTTACTCTACTTAAATTCACTTAAATTTAAGAGATATCACTGCTTCGAGTACCAAAAATCCTAGTAAGGACATTCAAATGCTTCCTTCGCCATCTCTTTTGTTATTTGCCGTCGGTTTGCTGCACGCCGCTGCAATCATCATTAAAACTTATTCAATGGCACACTCCTTCGTCCTGATGTCCTGTTCGGCTCCGAGTTTCGAGTAGTCCATAGTCCTTCGTCCGTGTGCTGATGTCCTTTGTTTGGGGCCGGGCATTCCATGGGTAATTTCTGTCGCCTGTTTTGCTTTTGTGCACATAATGATTTTAATAAATTAAATTAAATTTGTACACGTCAAACATGTGTCGCCAACAATGCGACTTTAAATTGAGCGCCAGGACAGCGAGAAGGACTACTGGCTGCTGCTCGTGGCGAGTCCTGTCAAGTCAATAAAAAATTGAGCCAGCTCGCGTTTCGTTCCTGCTTTTGCTGTTGCTTTTGCTTTGGCTCCTGCCCCTCTCCTGCTGGTCTGTTCAACCGAAACTGAGCAGCGACAACAGAAGTGACCCAAATATTTTGCAAGGACAATGCACTGGAGCACAATGCAAACAAGGAGCGGGCGCGCCGGAGAGATATGAGGCGAGGCCAGAACACAGACACACAACTGACCGCAGAACGGGGCGAGACGGGGACGAGGCGGAGCTGGGTGGAGGTGGACTCTCTCTGGTCAAGTAAATAAACAAAAGTAATTGCATAAATTTATATAAATTAATGGGAATGCATCATGGGAATTGGACAATCGCCAAATGAAATTTAAGTGCAAAAGTTACACAACTTCCTCAATCCGCACAAAAATTTCTGTGAAAGTGAATTTGTTTCGTTATTTTGCATGTCCTTTTGAGCACAAACAGAAGGCTATTTTTCATGCCTGTGAATAACTTTGCCAGTGCTCTTGTATTTATTTATGCTTTCTGGCCATAAATATATTTGCAGAGCTGCAGTTCGATATGCTATATGTTTAATTAAATTAGTTTGCTTTGGTGCAAAAGTGCAAAAGGTGAAATGTTTTCAATTGTCAATTAAAACATGCATTCAATAAAATGGAAAATATAAATATTTTGGCAAGTCTTAGAGGCAGGTCAACTGTTTTAACCTGGATGTATCGAACTTAAACTTTATTTAAAAACTATGTATTTAAAGGGTTGCTATTTGAATATAAATAATTAAAAAATGTATATATATCTTTATAGTAAAACGAAGCTTAGCTCTAATTAGAGGTTTCCGATCTTTTATCTATACAAAATTTGTATTTATGATCTTTACTAGTAACCTTCTTAATAAATCTGTAAATAAATACTATTATATTTTGGATAAAGTAACTGTTAAGATAATTTATCAACGAAAAGATATTGTATCTTTTATCTGTCACTAAGAAAGTTTTTATATAAATTAAAGAGTAAGCAAGGAACCCCTTAGATCACAAGTATTCGCAATATAAATTCACCTTCATTCCACCAATGGTCGCTGGCCAACCAGTTCCCTAGGGCCAGAAATAACTGAGAAATCACCTGTGCGCCGCTCGCTGATTGGTGCGCTCACTCAGGTGCAACAGGTAGATCGTGCCCCGTGCCCTGCCACCACAAATGAGAGCGAGTGAGAGAGAGCGAGCTGGCCAAGGGCGTGAACTGAAGCTCATTGCTTGTACATATCTGATGGATGACCCTCAGGAGTCAACACACAACACAATGGTCACAATAGTGGACAGGGTCCCAGTAAATACATAAATGACCCCTGGTGCCTGGGGGACCCATTCGAGTGGTGATCTGTCAATCTAGTTATGATACCAGGAGAAATCCCAGGCAATAAGATTTACTCAAAACAAAAAGATACAGATCTTTGGAGATGGGTATTTGAGCAGAATGCGGGCATTCCCTATGGGGAATTTAAGAAATTATCTTGTATTTTGTTATTTAATATAAAAAGTCTTAATTAAGTTATTACGGAATATATTAATTTCGAATTTAGAACTTTGAATTGTTTCAGTATTAATATAAAATAAGATACGGAAACTAGATTACTATGGTCATTTTACGATTGATTGACGAGGAAAAAGAACATTGGGAAATAAGAATTTTAATTCCTTTTATTTAACAATTTACTTGTTCCTTATTAGTAAATTATATTAAAGTTTATTCGTGAAAAATAAACCCATAACTATTAAATTTTTAGCAATATATTCCACCACCAAATACCATGTGCATGTCCATCGCTGGTATTAACTTATTCCCTTTGAGACCCTCTCAATGGATCCCGGTCCCTGTTCAAGCGCTAATCCCTTAGCGCAGCGTTTAAAAAAAAAATAAAATAAGCAGAGGTCTTAAATCTATAATGGGAACCCTGTGGCCATCAATTGATTGATTGACAAGCCATTTACATTAACTTTGACGAGTCGGGCGATGGAAGCAATTAAAGCCGGCCATAAACTGTCAACGTTTTTCTACGAGTGTGTCAAAGGTCAGCGGGCAGCAGTGCAACAACAATAACAATCAGGACGAGATGGGGAGCCGGCAAAAACAACAATGCTGTCAGCTAATTAAAAATGCACATAAAATGTAAAACAAACAGCGAGGAAACTAATGACTGCAAAATCAATACACCAAAAAAACTACAGTGGGAATAAGGTATGGATGGTCGAGCAATGTCGATGGTAAATATAGAACTTATAGATATTTAATGATGAAGTCTTAAAGTACCTTAAGATATGTATCGGATTTATCGCTTTGTATTTTGATTTATTTATTATGTATTTGATTTTACCTTAAAAAACCTTTTTTTCAGTACGTTTTTTTACTTTCTAACTTTAAACTAATTTTATATTTTAAAACTGTTTGATAAATTATCGAATTTATCGATATTATTTAGGGGCAAAATTAAATATTCTATATTTGAAATGGGTTAAAAGTAAGTCCTTAAAATGTTACATTAAGAACATATAACAATTTTTATATTTTCGATACATTTTCGATATAAAACATTACCGTTGATCGATATCTTAACTCCTACACATCCCTAAAAAGAAAAAACAATCCAAAAAAAGAAAATCCACATAAATAACATGCCAATAATTAATAATTTAAATGCTCAAAGGCAGACAAAAAAAGCTGACATAAATAAATTAAGAAGAAATGAATAGGGAACGAGTCGGCTGATAAATAATAAATAATATTAAATATACACAATTTAGTTAATAAAAAACGCAATTAACGCGACAAGTAGCCGCCGAGGAGGACAAGGCAAAGCCATTTAAGAGGACATTTTCCGGGGGGCCGTGGGGGGAAGGAGAGGCGGTCAGAAGGAGGAGCAAGCAAGGATCCCATGAATGAATGAATGTCATGAAGTCAACTAGGACAAAGAATATAACACTCATTTATTAATGTACCATTTCGACAGGCGCTCTCTCTCTCTCTTTCTCTGTCCCGCTTTTCCCTGAGATGTATGGGGGAGAGACAGACTCTCAGTTCCTCAATCGCTGTAAAATGCTTTGAACTCGTAATAAATTCTTTCACATGGCTCTCCAGCTCTCATTCTTGCGCTCTCTCAGTAATTGTGACATTGAAAATCTGTCTGTCTGTCAACAGAATGGCCAAAGGCTCTGTTAACCATTCAGTTGGTCTGTTAATCGCCTCGGAGGCTGTAAAGAGCATAAACATAACAACGAGAGAGAGAATGAGTGTCGGAGAGCGAGAAAAGTGGGGGAAACGGGTTTTCTCCCTCGCCCTGTTAAACGGCTGAAATTGAAACTGGTTTCTGTAAACAAAAGTTGAACGGAGTTAACAGCTCTTTGCGGTTGACAAATGGAATGCACGCATTTTTAAGGCTTCGCTTGATTTTGGCTTCAGCTCGGGTTTTGAATTACTCGAGCCGTGGGGCAAGTGCAAATACTAATTAGGAAATCAAAGGGCGTTGCCCAACAGGTGGAGGGGATCAGGGATTGGATTAATTTACAAAAAAATCAGAGCTGCAAGGTAAGCTCAGAAATTGTTTAAATTGCACAGAAAATATTTAAGTTTATTGAAATGTAATTTTGTATACAGATAGAAAATTCTAAAGATATTTCTGCTGTTTTCCATTTCATTTGAATTCTACTTTTTCATTTATATTCTTTAAATTTTTTAATTATGAATTAAAAACTGTTAAGCCAGTTTTTGACTTATAACATTCATTGATCATTGCAGAAATGCTCTTCAATCTCCTAACAGTGCCCGTTAACAGCGGCTTTGTTTACATGTTAAACCTAGGGCAACAAAAAACTTCAGCGTGCGGGCTGCAAAGTTAACATCTCAATTGCCGCTCTGTTAGCGACCATCAATTTAAATGTTAATGGCTCGTTCGGCTGTCAGAGGAGAGCCGCTGCCTGCTGTTAATGGGTCGTTCGCTTTCGGCTGCTATGAATTCGAGATGCTAACGTTTAATGTTAATGAGCCGTTCGATGCACTAACAGACCGCTAAAAGCCACAGCGTGCAATTTATGGACCTGTTAAAAGCGCGATGAAAGTGTGTAACATGTTTATTTGCGTTCCCCTGGGTAGCATTGCCTTAAATGTTACAGATGGGTTTGTAAAATGTTAGTTGGATGCTTCCGGTAAAATCTATAGATATAAACGAGCTCGAAATAAATGCCAGTTGTGACCTACCAGGTCTTGGGAACTTTAAGCCAGCGACGAACACGGTAAACCGATTCAAGGTGCGGACTTCTTAGGAAATTAAAAACCCGGCAAGCTCACTGGCCATCAAAATTAATATATTCCCGTATTTCCTGAATGACTTTTCATATCTGGCATGCTAAATAGCCACCGAAAAAATGTAATTAATAAAGCTCAAGGTGCTCCAGGGGCGCACAACGCCCCTTTCCGGCGGCCGAAAACAATTGTCTTTTGTCTAATGTTAATTTGCATTGCGCGCGGCACAGAAATGTTGTTTACATTGCGGTAATTAGCCTACGTGCATGGCATTTGAACTTTCAATTGCCCGCGTCTGGCATTTCAATTTGCCGTAACAGCAAAACAGCCTAACAGAGCGGCTCCATTGATGCACCTGCCGCTGTTGGGAAAGCCCTGTTAAGTGGCCCTTCCCCTCCCACTCCCACCCGCTCTGTAATTGCCCCAGATGAGCCAAATTCAATTATGTAAACGCTAACAGCGAAACTCTCTCCACAGCGCCGGCGCACTTACAGCTCTTTCGCTAGCGGCATTTTCCGCAGAGCGTTGTAAACAAAAGCCGAGAGAAAGAGCTACTACATACAAATGTAACTCTCTTAAACTACGGTTACTTTTCTCTGTGAGTTCGTTGTTGATTTACCCTCTCTGTGAATTTTACATTAAATGTTTGCCAAAACCAAAATTAAACTAAATGTATGAATTTTAAGATTATATATCATAGCAATTTCTTTTAAATTGTACCACAAATATATATTGTGGGATATAAAATTAAAAAAAAAATTTAACCAATTATTTGCCAGCAAATTATGAATTAAGAAACTAAAAATATAAAAATGCGAGCAATATATTCATTGATATTGTTTTAAAATATTGAATTATTCCAAAAGAGGTGATTAAATCAAATAGCAAAGTTCGGCTTCTTAAAAATAATTTCCTCTGTTTTATAATTATTTTAGTAGTTTGTTTTACTTGCTTCTCTTTTTTATTCTTCATATTAATATTAAATTTATAAAACAGTATAAATTTCCTTCGAAAAAGGAAAGGTAGATCAGACAATTAATTTATTATATTGTGTATAATTATACAAACAGTATTTCTGCCATAGAGCGTTTATGCATTTTAAAATTAAAATTGATAAACTAGATTTCCTAAAATTTTTAATTTTTTGACCGTCTTTATAACATTTTTATATGCTGTATCCTTTTGATTTGATTTTATATTCTTACAATTTGCAGTGGCAACACAACAATACTTAAATTAAGAGCGCGAACAGAACGTTCTCTTTAGCTAGCGGCATTTTTCGCGTTCTCTTCAGCCAAGGGACCAAGCCAGGTGCCGAATACAGTTACTTTTAGTTACCATAACAGAGAGAGTAACAGAATCGTCGCTTAACAGAAGTATCTTATGGAACGCACAGAGAGAGTAAAAGAAGTGTCTTGTGGAATCGACAGAGAAAATTGTACTATAAGATACTCGGAGCATAATGCGACACGCTCAGTTGAAAAAAATCGGGTGCCGACGAAGGGCGAATACAGAACGGTTCACACGGCGAATGCGTGTTGTGTTTCGAGCGAAGTTATTTTCCAGCGATACGACGACGCGAAAAGCAAAACTCCAAACAGAAGAACTCCCAAAATAAAACACGAAAGCGAGAAAATAATAGAGAACAGTGTGCTTGGTGAAATATTATGCAGTACTTAAGCTTATGCTCGAAAATATGTAAATTGAGAGCGTTGTAGGAGGCGGTTTCAAAAGTGCGCGTTCGCGGCATTATTCGTATGCAAATCGGGGATCACACAATTGGCGAATTAAATCAAAATACGCCGGCAACTTGGCTAGGGCAACGGCAACGGGACTTGCGACTGCGATTTCAGGACATTAAAGCAACGTAACGGCAACGCCTGGCTGAACGTTACGCGACGCGAACCGTTAACCGTTACGCTTCCGCTTTACGGCTTACGTTACGGGCGACGGGGCGGCCGAGTGTGTGTGAGTGTGCGTGTGACAATAGGCGCTCGAGGAGGGGGCGTGACGTCGTTATGCCCGCCCACGTAATGTGTGCCGAAATTTAAATTTCACTCTATGCTAATGCAAATGCAAATACAAATACAACTGCGACTGTGTGCGAGTGCGGATTAGCATAAGCGTAAACAAAAGGATTAGACGTTACGTTGCCGGGATTACGACGCTTTTTATAGCTTCGATATATACGTAGCAGCAGCAGCAGCATCAACAGCAGCGGCAGCCTCAGTCTCAGGTGAGTTTCTCGTGCAAATGATGTATGGCCCGGGGGGCGGGAGGGACGGCAGGGCGGGGGAACTGCTGTTGCGGTTGCTGTGTGTGGCATGTTAAGTGCAATCCATTATACAGATATGTGCCTTGCACATGCAGGCGGCTTGCCCTCTGCGCTACTTCGCCTTTTCCTCCTGCCTTATCCTGTCCCTTTGGCAAGCTTGTGTCTCCTCGGTGTGTGTGTGTGTGTGAGTGTGTTTTTGGTTACCACAAAACCCCGTATCTGTGCCTGTGTAAGTGAGAGGAGTCGCTGGAAGCTCCGGGAAACCTCTTAATGCATCCATCAACTTCAATGGAATGCCATTCAATCAGTATTTCCGCCTCCTCCTGCTCCTCTGTTTCTTTTTTTTTTTTGTATTCTCTTTAGAGTTTTTCCCAGTTTTGCATTCTGCATTTTGGCCACAAAAGAAAATGGGTAGAGGGAGGTAGAGGGAGGGGAATGAAAAGTAGCGGGAAAACTGCTGCAGGTGCAGTATCAAGGACCCAAAACTTGCATAGGGAATTCCTATAGGGAGAACTTTTATAATTGGTAACTGAGCTGTTTAAAAATACCGAAATTTGCAAGAAAAATTTAATATAACTATAAAGTTATAATTATAAGGATACTTTATCAAAAAACAAATAATATTAACAATTTTAAAGGAACTAAATGTTTGGCTATTATGTCCTAATTAATTCCATTTTACAATAATTCTTCTTTTAAAAAAGTTAAGACAAATACCTAAAAATTAATTGTTTTACTAAACTTGATTAAATATATTAGATAAATTATGTATTGACATTTCTTTTTCATGAATGAAATAAGTTTTTCTATTGAACGTTTTGTGTTTTCTTTTAATTAAATTCTAAATACAAATATAAACTTTCGTTTAAAAAATAATTAATCTTATAGAAACTTCCTATAGAATAATTTGACTTATTGAACTTGATTTCTGATATTTCAAAAATCTCTTTAAATACCTATATAATTTTTAAAAACATTGTTTTCTTATCTTTGCCTATAAAATATCAAAAGCATATTTGTTGTAGAAGTAAATCAGAGCTCTGCATTTCCTATAAGGCTCTCCCGTTCGTTACGAGTTGCTGAAAAATATAGTCTAGTTTCCGTGATATATGCAGAAGTTTTACTTTATGAAAATGCTCAACTTATGGAATATGCTAAATTATTAAGATAAAGTTTTTGTTGTGCAGCCCGGGAACCAAATTGAACACATTTGTTAGCCCAGTTTGGATGGGAAAAGAGAAGAAAAGCGGAAAACCGGGTGATGGGACGGGACGGATGGGGGTGCCATGCCACAAGTTTTGATTCGGGGAAAGTTTCCGAGACAAGAATATGATAGCTTAATTGGAATTGCCGAATGCAGGCTGGAGGAGAATGGAAAACAGAGAACAGAGAATGGAAATCGCAGAGAAAGAGAGCCAGAAACGGAGAGCGGGTAATTAAAAGTTTCGTTGGGGAAACACACACAGTGTCGAAGGTCCCCAATGGCAGTACAATATGCAGTGTACAATATTCTTTCCCTTTCATCGAAGGGTTTTCCGGCTTAGCCAATAGTTTTCCCCCCGCCCCTGCCCAGGCACGACGCACCCCTATATGATCTCATTCCGATCGGGGATATTGAAATGCCACACAATTGATTGATTCGATGCCATTCGATGCCTAATGAACGGCAATAAAAATTCATTTGGGCTACTTACGACCACCGCCACTTCAGGCTGCAGTTCCCGCTCCCATTTCCCATCTGCCGCCTCCGGGGCGTTTTCAATTGGACTTTTTTAATTACAAACCAAACATTAAGAATTTTATTTTCGCTATATTGAAATATTGTACGACGGGTATTCCCCGGCGCTTGTCATAAATATTTTAGCAGGTTGCCGGGCGCTTCGAACGAGAGCAACACAAATATTTTAACCATAAAAATTGGCAGCCCAGCGGGAGCCTGGCACAAAAAATCCTTTTTCATTGCGCTCTCAATACATATATATATATATATGCCATAGAGCTGGACGAAAGCGAGGTGTATAAAAAGATACAACAGTAGCGGCAGTAAAGAAAAACGCATTTTCCAAAATATTTACACAGGAAAAATGAACAAGGGAAAACTAGAAAAAGAGAGCAGCAGCAGCAGCAGCGAAGGCACAACAAATAAAACCCAAATAAAATATGAAACAAGGCGGCGGACGGGAGGTGGAGCTATTTTATTTTTCGGCTACAATTTTTGTCGCCCAACGTGGTCCGCGTTCGTATCTGTGTGAGAGCTGCAGTAAATAAATATACGCGTATCTCTGATGGGGATTTATGGCAATGAGAGCCCAGGATGGCCTGGGCCTGTGCTGGGCTCCGGACCCGGCTCCTCTGCTCCTCTTGCGCTGGCCTAGGACTTAAATAAATGATAGATTGAAATTTATATAGCCTGTGGGCCTCGCACCCGCACTCGAATTGCACATTTTAGACACTTTTCGATGGTTTTTGATTCGCTCTCGGGCCGGCACTAAAATCGCTGCCATATATATAAATTGACTAGGTAACAGAATCTATGATGTATCTATTTTCGCGCCCGAAATTTCCACTCTGGTTAGCATTCTGCCATTGTTTCCGTTTTCGGGGGAAAGTGTTGAAATTTGCAGCATTATATTCCGAGGGCTTTTCGGATATTCAAGTGCTGCCAGTCAAGGGGCATTTCGCCCAGGGTTATTATTATGATTCTTATGGAAATATTTCAATTTCTGTGTGCCCATTTTTGAAATGTTTGTAAACTATTTGCATTGATTGGGAAATCACTTTCAAATCCCATTTAAATGTTTGGGGCTCACCTGGGACGTCAGTCGATGAGAGAATGCTTTGTTTGCATTGCATTTTCATTGATACATATTTACACAGTTTGCACAATGTTTCATAATTAATTTTTGTGCTTTGCTTTTCTATGCCCAAGCCGTAGGCCTTTCCCATTCGCATCCCCCACTGCGACCGCAAATTCAAAATGCAATAACAAAAGTTTAACATAGCAAAGCCGGGCAATATGTTTGTTTTTCCAATAATACAACTTTGCCAAGAGGGAAACGCTTGGAAAAATCCAATGCAATTTATATGAGCCAATTGGCCAAAGCTGAAAAACTGCAACACAAATGCAACGAACTGCAACTTCAATGGGATTTTTCGGTTGTGGGAACGCAATTTAAACCAGCGTGTGTGTGTGTGTGTTCAGGTAAAATTAATATTAATTTTAATGAAAATGAAAATGAAAAGCAGATTGGAGCACAAAGAGGATTGTTAATATGTAATTCTCTGGGGGAGGGATTGGGAGAGAAAGCTAACTAGAATTTAAATTTGCATTGTGAAAGCTCAAACTTAATTTGGGGAAAACTGAGAGCTACAACAATGAAAATACAGCTGGGAATAGAAGATTTCAAGGAAAAGATAGAAGTTGACTAGTATGCAACAGTTGAGGGTCGTTGTCCTTGTGCGATTTATTACTCTTAAAGTGCAATTTAGTCCTCGAAAGGGTCTGCTAAACGCCTCAGATTAAAAGAATATATTCCCGCAAAGGCACGTTCTCCAGTTTCCCTGCAATTTTCCAGAGGTAACCACAAAGCCGCACTCCAAACTCCACACCCTGCATTCCTTCCCATTTTTCGAAATAAATTCGCCTTAAATTGCTTCTCGGCTTATTCGCCACAGAAAGCTGCACACATGTGCTTGCTGACTGTAAAATTAATTTCATATGGCAAATGGCTAAGAAAAATGTTTTGCCACACACAATCTATGTGCGTTTCACCCCGAAACTAAGCCGAGCAAAATGCCAAAAATGCTAAATAAGATGGCTCACATATCCAAAGCCCCCAAAGAAGCTTCAATAAATAAATACGGACCCGGGAACTCACCCCATTCCGATCCGAGCCCAGTTGGAGTCTCGTTTAATTTTGGGAAAGCGCACTCAAATGTTAATTTCATTTCCCGTTTGCCTTTTGTCTGCAACTCTCTGGGCCTCCATCTCTCCGTCGCTGTCTCGCTCTTATATGTATGTATAAAAAAAAGATGATATTCGTATTTAATTTCAATTTCAAAGGATTTTCCATGTATTTATTCAAGGACTTTATCTTAAGCATAAATTACGGGCCAACGAACGAGGCGAGCGAGCGAACGGGGTGCGGGTATGGGAACTTCACTTGGCTTTCCGTCTGCCTCTGGCTTTCACCTACTTTCTAGCCGGGCTGGCAAGGTAGCCACCCCCCACACACACGCAGGATTCCCCTTTGGATCCTTGGCCAAACAGTGTCTGGCTGTGCTCCGACTGCTTCTCCGCCTGTGTTTGCCAAACTGTGGCTTCCAGGTTATCTGTCTCGCTCCTCCGCCTCCATGGCAGCCTCCGCCTCCGCCTGCGCTCATCTGTCGTCGTTGTCGTTGTCGTTGTCGTCCTCGTCGGCGTCGTGTGCATTTGGTTTTCATTTACATATGAAGCTCCTTAATAATCCTTTTGTGCACAGGACACACACAGGAGCAGGACTCAGGCGGAGCAGCGAGTGCCGAGAACCACGTGCACACAATTCGTGTTGCGTGCGCATAAGGAAATGTTTAAATATATGCAAATCTAGTTAAGTGTAATCATTTAGCACAAGAAAAAGTGGCCCGCCTGCTACCAGGACACGCTAGGACCCAGAACTGAGGACCGACAACCGAGAACCGAGAACCTTAGCCAGCAGCATCATCTCTCTTTTTTTGTAAAAAGTTGGCTTTGGGACATTAGAATTTGAATGCATTTAACGCACAAAAAGGAAGTTATCAACAATGGGCAGGCGATAATAAAGTTATAAATGGTTCATTTCTTGGTCTCTGTCTCCGCAGAAATGTCACTCAACGGAATTTTCGTATTAGGGTGGCTCGTTAAGGGTTTCTGTAGGAATTTAGGAAAGGAAAGTTAAGGTGGTTGTTTGTGTTTAAATGGGAGAATCTCAAAGGGTTTTATGTTTAAATTTAATTTAATAATTTTAAATCGAAATAAACTTATAAATTGTGGAATTCAATTAATAATTTATACATAAATTCATAAATAACTTAATTTAATGCTTTATAACTTGCCATTTATAAATTTTATATTTTTGCTTCTCAACGTATGGTAACATTTTTCTCTTTAATAATTTCATTTATTTTTGTTCATGGAAAAAAAATATATTTACATATTCCAAGACTCTTATTTTCTTAGGCTCTGTTTGCTCTTCAATAGCAAAGTTTTGAATTCAATTAAAAATGTATATAGATAACTCAATTAAATGATTTATAAATTTCCATTTTATATGGGTTTTCATTTACATTTTACTTACATTTGAATTTTTTCTTTATTAAATTAATGTATTTTTAAGCATGGAAAAAATATACATTTACATACTCCAAGGCTCTTATTTTCTTAAGCTCTGTTCGCTCTTCAATTAGCAATCCAAATACCATATTGTGTGCCCTACAAAGACCGCACTCGGGCAGAAACTCGCGTACGCAACGCATTACCAAGTGTAAATAATAATGAAAATTGCAAAAGAAATGCGAAAAAACCCATTAACGCTTTGTGGCATTGCATTTAAGCAGCCGCCGCCGCCGCCGCCGCCGCCGCTCCAGCCTCCTCCTCACACCCCTCCTTTCCATATCCTCATATAGCCTTATAGCCGTATAACAGCCCATCCGGAGCTGCGACTGAGACTAACGAGCGGCGTTAGTTTAATTTCTAGAGCAACATACCAGCTGGGAAATGAAAAAATTCATACATAATGAATGCAAATGCTTTTGCGCTCATAATTTCATCATCACGAGGCATCCTTGTGATCATCACAGAGACACAGCGACACAGAGAGAGAGCTCTCTCGCTCCCTCTGCGGTTTGGCAGCCAGGACGTTTCGTGTGTCTGCAGCGGATATGAGGCAGGGGCATCACAAACAGGCCACCAGGGGCGGTTAGGCAGGGACGACGAGGACGACGAGGCTGCTGCGAAGTTGCCTATTTTCAAAAACACGGCATAAGGATAACAACCTCTTAACCCAGTTTGCGAGTGCGACTGCGACTGCAGGCGGCGGAGTCAGCCGCAGATACACAGGAGATGCCCAGGGAAACTCGGATACAGCGACGGCTCCGCAGCCAGCAACTGACAGAGGCGTATCCTTGTGCATGTCCTGGGCTACCCATTTTAAATTGAACTGTGCGCATTTAAGCGTGAACTGACAGCTTGGAAAATCGAAAGCAAAAATAAATTGTCTAGTGAACTTGGTGGTCCGCACACAGCTGAGCTGATTGTAGCCTTTGGGCTTAGTGTCAGCCGACGGGCGGCAGGCAGGCAGAAGGCAGGCGGCGGCAGGCAGGCAGGATGTGGGCGTGGCGAAGGGACACTGGCAGGAAATGGCTCTCGGCTCCGGAGAGTGTGTGTGTCTGTCTTTGGCTATTAATTGAAATTCGTTGTGCTTAAAGCCTGCGCTCCTCGGCAGGCTAGAAAGTTTTAAAAGCTCGCCGCCCCGGCACAGGACCCTCGTAGGCTTGAAGGACATTACCAGCAGCAGTAGCAGCAGCAGCAGTAGCAGCAAAGTTGTCGCCTCAGAAAAGGACCCTCACCCACACCCACAACGACCCTCTCAAATGGCATTTGCATATATATCATCTCGTATATCCTTTTTGTCCGAGCCCGGGCTTTGCACGGTGTGTTAAAAACTTTGTCCCTTTCTGCCCGAGATTTGCATAGACTCGGTATAAGTTTCGTCCTGCCAGGGTGCTCATATATCAGAGCAGTCGGTAGCCAGTGGTAGGTTCGTCCTTTTCGGAAAAACCAACTCTGATAACCGGTTTCAGCTCTGGGGTTATTTCGGTGCCCCTTTTTTTTCGGCCAGCTCCTTGTTAGAGAGGTAAACAAATCTGAAACTAATCCTTTGCAGCCAACTGGCAATTGTAAACGAATTCGGATTGTGTTTGGATTGAATGCAATCCCCGACGACGGCGGCTGGACTCGTTTTTAATTAAGAAATTTCGGTCACGAAGTTAATGAAGCATGAATCAAGCGGGTTTGGATTTAGGGTCCTAGCTGGTTTGCACATGTATCAAAATTAACATAAGATAGTTATCCTGTGAACCCTATTTCTGTTGAACATAACCTTGAATGTTGGGTTAGGTTATTAGATTTCTCTGAAGGAAATACAATATATAATTTTCTAGTCTTGTTTTCTGTACCTTTTTTTAAGACCTTGGCAGACTTTACCTAATTCAATCCTACCAAAGCGTACTTAACCCCACTTTCCGTGAACATAACCTCGAATATTAGTTTAGGTTATTAGATTTCTTGGTAGGGAACACAGTATATAAACATTTTTCTTTACCTTTCTTATCATTAAACTTTACTTAGGTGTGAGAGCTTCCAGACCTTGGCAGACTTTAACTGATTGAATCCGACTGAAGCGTACTTAACCCCACTTTCCGTGAACATAACCTCGAATGTCTCACAACTCGCAGAGCACACATGGGGTGCCACTGCAATTGCTCCTGCCATAATGCATTCTCGGTCTGAAAAACGCACTTGCCATGTCAGCAATGAAATCGAAAAGTTGCCGATGCTCACCTGCTGCTGCTGCTGCTGCTGGTGAAGTTGCTGCTCTTGAAGGAGAGCTCCTGGAGCCTGGAACTGCTGCTGGCAGCTGGGTCCTGTGACTTGCAAAGGGGTTTCACGGATAGTTTGGACCAACTTTCGCCTCCGCAGGGGATCTCTCTTCTCTCCCGGAGAAACTTTTCCACAATGCCGCTTTACATATTGAATTCTACTGGCTCCCAGCTCCCGGCTCCCGGCTCCCGGCTCCCTTATGGTTTCTTTCTTTCTTTGCTACTTAAAGTTTGCTTTTTGTCTTTGAGTTGAGAGATATATACCTATGCATATGTATCTACGCAAGCCCCTCTCGTCTGGGGCTCTTTTGCCATCCAAATTGTGAGCAAATTAATTGAACGCAAGGAAATGCAGAAGGTAAACAGAGGCAAGGCAGCGGGAGGCTGGGCGCGATGACGCTGAAACTTCTTCGTTATATACTCGAATCCTGATTCCGTCCATGGTGGATATCCTGGCCAGCTAGCTTGTTAAATTTAAAACGCTTACCGGTCCGGACTGCTCCCAGCCACCTGGGGAAAACCCCCGAGTGAGGCAAGTGGAAAGAGCTGAACTGACCTCGGGGACTGGCAGGGGTCACGACTAGGGAATACTCTGTGAACTTTTAGGAATCTAATTGGCAAATATCCGAGGCGGAGGTGGAAAAATATCACTTTGGGTTTGACTTGAGGATGTTCCTAGTTACGCTTAGTTAGCATTTTACTTAAGTTTAGTACCTTTAGTTCGGAAATCTCCAACTAATATGCCCAACTATCCCCTGAAATAGTCTGTGGCATAAAAAAGTGAAGAGAAAAAAATGGCAAAGTTTTTTGCCACTCATTTTTTACACGCAGTCCGTGGGCTTCTCCTCCATCTCCGCTCTCTGTGTCCCTATCTCTGGCTCTCCTTCGCCGACTGCCTGCTAATCCAGGACAATAAGTGTTTGTCGTTGGGATTTAGACAATTATTCACGTTAAGTTGACGTCTGAGACGGGGAGCCCAAGCAACTGACAGTTGCGATTCGCCTCCGGTCGTCCTCCCGATTCTGCGACTTCCTTTTCGAGTCTCCCCTGTCCCCTCATCAGGCCGCGTCTGGCGAGTTTTGTAATTTCTTCAACGTTTCAATTTGTACCGGTCTGGATTTGGGCCCGCTTATTTTTGGTTCTCCCATGCCGAGGACTTTGCTCCTTCAGGGGCACACGCAACATTTTGTATTATAAGCGCATTTGGGTTTTAAGGTGTCAGCAGAGCGGAGACCGGCGAGTCGCGTTGATATGTCATCTGGAAATAATTTTTATTTATTCGCTGCTCCGTCGCTAAGCCGTCTGGCAATTTTACGATGACATTTCTGGCTCTTGGAGGGATTTGCGTTTGCCAAATTTGCAATATACATTTTTCATACTTGTGTACGAGGGCAGAAGGCTTCCGCACCCACTCGAGGCGCTTTATTTGATTTCGTCGCCACAATAAAAAGCGAGTCGAACTCTCGCACTCGGTGGGTATCGTTTCTTTTCGGGGGTCTCCGTAGTGACCCCGGATTCCGTCCGTATCCGCTCTCCGGACATGGTACATACTCTCCGGCTATGGCCACCCCCGTCCTGGTCACGTACGGAACATAAAAGTATTTACAAATAATATTTCCATATGGTAAGACGTGACAAAGACTCAAATTAGCGATGGGAACGTTTATCTTCGACTGGTGGGGAATGGGTCCGCAGTCCGGGGGGAAAGCCCAGCTACCCGCCAGCTGGCCGTATAAAAGTCCGGCCATAAACAAACATCGGGGAAATATCCTCGTAAACATCCAATTTATATATATGTTTATGTATATAAATATCGGAGCAGAGCTCAAAGAAATATTCCCTTACTTTTTTCCATAATTTTAATGCCCCCGGATTGAACCTTTTTTCTGGTGCTTTTTTTTCTGTTTCGTTATTCGGCCAACAAAGTTTCGGGTAGATGCGGGTGAGTGTTTAGGCCATTAATTTAATTTTATGTTTGATTTTGTGTGCACTTTTTACGCTTCTACCTTTTTTAATAGTTGATTGTTGCTGCCTCCTCGCCATCGCCATCGCCATCGGAAATTATTTTGTTTGGCACTTTTAATGGCTGCATTTGGCGGCGAAGTTTTTTGTGTTCCTCGGAACTTTAATGACCCAAATTGATGTGGGATTTTGTTTTCGGGGCACTTTTAATGTACCCGAGGCCGGAGTCTGGTCTGGCTTTGATATTTTGAAACGGAAAGTGAAGCGACGGCCGGCAATTTATTCTCAACTCCAAGTTGAGGGAATAATTTGGCTGAAGGACGCTGAGGGTCCACTAATGGCTGTACGACATGGATCGTGCTCGGGCCACCTTCACCTCTCTCAACTTATCTGGCGGCCAAGATCCGCTTGCAACAAAACTGAGGACCACTCGAGATGCTCTCGTGGCATCATTAAGCCGCCTTTATGATCCTCACATCGTTAAGCCAACGCCATAAGCCGGTGCACAGTGCCTCCTCCGCCACTTCAATTTTATGCGCCTATTAATGTCTACGACTGGCAGAAGTTCCTCCGCGGAGCACCACCTTTGGAAACACTTTTAATTGCTCGAACTTATTAAACAGCTGCCACTGCAGCTTGCTACAACTTTCCGTATTTGCCTCATATCCTTTTCAAAGTACAAAAAACACCAGGGGATGGGGCAAAAAATAAAACTTTACTTCGGCTGCATAGACAAAGACTTGGCTTAAGGTCAGCAACTTTTATTTCTTGGCCAACACTTGCACATCCCAAGTCTGAAGTGGCTCCCAGCAGCAGCAGCAGCATCTAGCTCCAGCATCTACCAAGCCTCGTCCTCATCCTCGGCAGCATCCATCGTTCGTCTCCGTCTGCTTATCTTTTCGCCCCTCCTGCCTTTTTGTATTTTCTTTTTTTTTTTTTTTCTTTTTTGACGCTGGTGTTGTGCTCATTTTATTGTTCTTGGCCTGGCCAACACCAGAGTCCTCGCCACGGCTGCATTTTGGCATTTTGCAGCGCTCGTTTTATTTTTTGTTATTTTTTTATTTTGAAGTTTAATGCCAGAGTCGTGCCTCATATTTCGACGATGGAATACAATAGACGCTGAAGCGGCAGCCTCAAACTAAGGCGTGCCAAGGGGGCGGAGGTGTTGTTCGTGTATTTGTTGTTTCAGTTTTTGTATGCCCTGCCACAGGGTACTTTCATTTGAGGCAAAAAAAGGGGGAGAAAATCAAAGGTGAGATTAGGAAATATTGATGGGAAAATTTACGGGCTGAAAATGTTTTTATTCGTTTTTTAAAACTTCTTCAAAAACTCTTGGTTGTATATAGAACATAAAAATTATACTAAAGCTTAAACTTCATTAAAAACTCTTGGTTCTAAGATATATTTTATTAAATTTAGGAATATATAAATTATTCTTAATCTTACTTTTCAAGTGCTTTACCTGAGTGATACTTCTTTTAAATATAATGTAAAATAAATTATTTTAAGGGCTGAGGTGATCGAGAAAGCTAATAAATAATGTTACCCCCTGCTGCCTTGCCCTTTATGATTTCCTAATTAAATTTCCTGAATAATTATGCCTTTGTTAAGTTTAAAAGGGTTATTGCCGATCGTGTCCTTACCGCACTTATAATAATTAAATCTTAAAAAAAGGGTTTGAGGAACTCATAACTTTGGAGGGTATTTATGGCTTCGGTCTTGAGAGCTACCTTTCCCTGCTTGTATTTTTTTCCTTTTGTTGCCGCTCAGTTGTTGTGTCTGTGTTATTTTTTTTGGGTGCTGCACAAGTAGTCAACGCTTTGGTGGTTGCTACACAGCTTCGGCTTCAGCTTCAGCTTCAGCTACAGCGTTTGCTTTTGCTTTTGCTGGTTTGGTAATCCGCCTCACTTTAGCACTTGAGCGGCATCTCCTGCCCTACACCTCCACCTCCTCGTACACCTCCTGCTTCGCGAATCCTCACGCTCGCCCTCACCCTCACCCTCACCCTCGCCTTTGCCTTCGCCCTCACCCGCACCATTGTCCACTCGAAGCGCTGACTGCAGATTGAGCAAAAGTTGTGTTGTTTGCCAGCTTGCCAGCCTCTGGGAAGTGTGAACATTTTGGGCAACACTCCGCGTGCTGAACCCCCAACAGTGCCCCTGCTGCCGCTCATCCTGTTTCCCAGGCCCGGCTCAAAAGGTGTTGGTAATGATGATTTTGAATTATTCATGATTCACGACGATTGAAATTATTTGCGCGCGTTCGTTCGCTGGCTGTCTTGCTGCATGTTGTTGGTTGTTAAAGTTTTCTGGCCGCGTGTTGCAAGGAGTCGCAGTCGCAGTCGCAGCCGCAGCCGGAGCCGGAGTCGCGGAGTTGGAGAATCGAAATCGCACTTATAAGGCCCAAGAAGAAGCAACAATAGCACAACAGCACAACAGATTTAGCGAGGGGTGTTCCTGTGTGTGTCTGCCGCTCGGCTTTACCTTTTCGCTTTATGTTAAATCATTCAAATTGAACAAAAAAAGAATACGAAACAAAGCCAACAACAGCTGAGGATCTCTCCGAGGAGGGAGAGGGGTGAATGCTCGGGGAATGTGTTCTCAGGGGATGGATGCTAAGCTAGATGCTTCTGCCGGTTTTCGGATCGGATTTGCCACATATTCAGAGTGCCTTACTCCGAGCGGGTATAATGGCATTGACAGGGGGTTTGACAGGACCTACCAAAGGATATATATGTGAGTCCCGGCTTTATATTTAGCTGGGTCATCCAGTGAGCTGGCAAATCATTGGCAAACAATCGAAATGTCATAAATGTAGATCGCTGACTGCCTGCTCACTTCGATGTTTCAATTCTCTCGGGTTAATGGAGTTTGGGATTAGCCGAGGGAAAAGGCGCTGGAAATGATGGCTCTAGTTAATTGGCAAACTGCGAGTTGGCAAATAATGTAACTGATCTGAGAGGATCGGATAAAGGTAAAGCCATATGTGGTGAAATTAGCAGATTTTTCTGGAGTTAAGGGAATATTCCGGAAATATATACGAAGAGCTATGTGTAACAGAAAAAATATTAGTTTATATAGAAAATATATAAAGATTAAATGAATTAATATGTTTATTAAATAATACAAGCATTTACTTGTAAAAAACTAAAGGAATAATACCTAAATTTCAAGTAAACTTTGGAAAAGATTCCATAAGTTTTTCAAATAAAATTAAAAAATGAAGTAAATTATATTTAGGTCAAAGCAAGCCATGAAACAATCAACTCTTTCTTTAATTTATAAAATATTTTTAGCTTGAAATACTATTTAATGTAAAAGTTATAAATATTAAGGATTACACTCCCATGATAACAAACTTTAATCCGAGTTATCATTCTTCAAAAACATCCAATTATTGCATCAATCCAAACTATTCCGAGGACTTTTCGATTTACCAGCTCTTTTGCAGGGCATTTCCTTGTGGCATTTTCCGCTCATTCAGCATTTTCCACCCAGACAGCACGGGCTGGCTGGCTGGCTGACTATTGTAACTTGCCAATTGGCACCGGGGATTTGGTCAAAGTCATTTTGCGCATTTTCAATTTGCCAAAAACTTTCGTTCGTTCCCGGGAGAGCTCGGTCTCTCTATCGCTCGTCCTGCCGGCTGCTTTTGCTGATTTTGGCTGCTTTTGTAGTCTTAGCGCATTCAGGCTGCTAATTAGGCGGCATTAAGATTGGGCCATGAACTACACCCGCTCCCCACCACTTGGTAAGCGCATTAGATGCTTCAGTTGTGACGTTTTCGCAGCGCACAAAGTCAAAACGAGAAGTAAATGCCAATAATTTGGTTCGCTCAAAACCAATCACCCCCATACACTGACTCCGAAAAGTCTTTTGCCCTTTTTGAATGGCAAAGTGGGGGGCGGGGGCAGCACAATTTAGTTTTCCTTCTTTTTTGGAAAGGCTAACGAACTATTTTCACAGAAACCAAGACGACCGAAGAAGTCGAACTCGAATGCTGTTTGAGGCCACTTGAGGCGGCATAAAAAAAAGTGCAAGCCAGGCCAAAAAAGAAATGGAAAATCAAAGGCAAAAAAGGTTTTCCTTTTGCTGTTGTTGTTGTGTTTGCTACGTGCACACAAACTTAATTTGAAGTTAAAATGTAGCGTAAAGTGTAGGGCAAACAAAGAGGGTTTTCGGGGATGAGGACTTGGATTTGGATTCGGATTTGAAGGGTTCCCGAACTGGGTCTCATCTTGGCTTTTATGATCGAGGTTATTTGAATTTTCAACAAGCCAACTTCGGCGTTCCCGATCAGCTGAGACAAAAGGATTCCGGAATCCTGTGGATTCAACAGGAGTTTCCTCTGACTCAACCCTTTCCCTGCTTTTATTTTTTTTCTGCGACTTTGTTGATTCACTTTGAAAAGTATTTTCCCGCCGCATGTGTCTGGTATAACTTTGGTGGCTCCTGTGGTTGCTTTTTCCCCACCTTGCCTTGTCTTTTTTTTGAGCTGGGCTTCCTTTTATTTTTTTGGGGGAAGCAGGAGCCAGAAACGTTTTGTACGTGCCCGGGTTTATGTGCATAGGATTTTCAATGCCTCCCATCGCTATTGATTTTTATACAATACATAAATTTTTCTTCTTCTGTTTTTTTTTTGTTCTTTTTTTTATTATTTGTTGGTTCTCCTGCGCTGTCCTGTCCATCTGATTGGTTGCTCCTGCGCCTGCATCGCCTCTTTGTCATCGTTTTTCTATATAGTTCGGACCCCCCGCTCATACACATATAGCATCAGATTCGATTATGCGATTTAATCTGATTTCGCACAAACGAATGATTCAAATGCAAATAACACGAGCACACGCACACACACGCCACAAAAGGACATGGGGCGAAGGACTCACAGTTGGCATAGAAATTGGAGTTCTCCCCTTTTTCTCTTTTTTTTTTTGGTTAATAGCTTTCGATTTATAACAAGCAGATGAAAGCAAAAAGATTTGCATTACAAAACAAACGACAGGTAGGCCGAAGGGTTGCAGGATTGAATTGGGGAAAAGCCGCTGGCAAAGCCTACGCCAGGACATACAATTAGTGTGATGGGGTTGGCAGCAAGAAAGTTGATTGGGTTGCGGTTTGTCTGCCTGCCAAGGCAACACACAGGTTCTGGGATTGGGCGGAGCAGGGTTAAGCCCAATTATAATGGGCCACATGTGGGATTGGGTTCTTCTTTGGGTTAAACACACTTTGACGGAATTTCAATTGGAATCGAGCGAGTGAAAGTGGAGCAAATGCTCACGGAGCGGATTAGATGGATTGATGCTGTGTAGGAGGATGTCTACATTCTTCGATAAGAAGCCTTAGAAAGGATAAAACAAATCTATAAATAAATGCATACATACTTGAATTTTAGGGGATTATTATTAAGTAAAGTTAAGGGAGGTTCTAGAGTGGGAAACTTCTTTTTGGAATAAATTACAAGAAGGCTTGATTAATGTTTAAATATATAAATTATATATTTTAAGTAATCCTTTCTCTTTCACATGTCGTCTGAAAGTGAAATAATAATAATTTGATTATTTATTGTAATTATTTCAACTTATACACATACTAATAGCTAGTCTCTCTCATAGATCAATCTCCAATCCAATCGCATTCCTAAAACACTTCCCCATGTTCCGCAACTACCAATCAAGTGCAGTAATCAGCTCATTCCCCGTCGAATTACACCAGCGTACATATGTTGTTTCTTTGGCAATCATTTCATTATATAATCATAATTAAGCCGACTATCAACACCTTTCCCATCTGTCTGCACCTTCGCTGCACGCGGAGCTTCTTCGGAAATCTTCCCACAACTGCTCTAGTCCGATTGCAATTGGAGTCAGCCGGTTTAGAGTATCTGCAGTATCTGTGTGTGTGCACTTCCCACAGATTATCGCAAATTAGATGCAGTTCGCGTCGGAGTCTGGCACACATGGATCAATCCAGCGCCGTGGCCAGGCTCGAATTAAGTTTGGAACACCGGCAGATAGTCCCTGCCCCTCTGCTGCACATTTTTCCTCCTCTCCGATGATGGCACATAATTTCGCACACCACGACAACGACAACGACAACGACGATGATGGCCCCCAACTCGTGTATCTCTGGGATGCACAATGGCCTTTTCCTCATAACCAACACGTACGAGCAATTCACGAGGCGAGGCCTCCACCAGAGGTGCTAATGCTGATCAGCAGTAACTGATACCCAGGCCGGTCGGTCCTGTGCCAGGAATAATGCAAAGAAGCCAGTCCAAGTCTGACTCCAAGCACAATGCAGAGTCCAGAAAACAACAGAATTAAGTCCGAACAATGCTGGATGCTGATGCTGATGCTGGATGCTGGCCTCAGAGGGGACTGCTGGTCGCAACGCCCGCTGGACGTGTATCAGATGGGGCATCGAGCCAGCGGAGAGTCAGAAGTCCCAGTGGCCGGCCGGCCAGTCCCAAGTTACCATAGTCCACGAGCCCGAGTTCGGAACACAAATCATCTTCCAGCGCTCACGAAATTGTTGCGCAAACTTTCAAAAGAAACAGAAACAAAAACCCCCCGAAAGAAAACCAAACCAAACAGGGCACAAAAGAGCAAAATAAAACTGAATCATTGGCTTCTATGGCCAAAGTTTGGAATACCCTTCTAAATAATTTAGTTGGACTAAAGTTTACTTCTTTGAGTAAGACTGGGGTGTTAACATTTGGTTCAAAATTTTTATAATGAACTTTTGATTAATAATTGAAGAGGATTTGTAAAGAATATATTTTTCAATTAATTACAGGAAATGTTGAATGAAAAACAAGTAAATGCTTGTTATACACAATTTAATTTGAATCTATACACATTGTAGAGCTAATCATATTTTACAGAATTTAATAACATTTCAGTAGTCAACATACTCCCTTCGTTTAGGGTATTCAAAATCAGAGTAAAGCTGGCTAAGCGTGAGGGGCTGGTCTGGAAAACAAAAGGAGGCGTTGGTGTTGGTGTTAGCTGATTGTTGTTGCTCTTACCTCTACCTGTATGGTGTCTGTGCAGATCTTCAGATCTCCGGAGGAGTGGAGTGGAGCTGAGCAGAGCAGAGCGAAGCGAAGCGGACTATGTGTGAACTCGCAAAACGTGACACATTTATATCACTTCGTTTGAATCGCAAAATAATAATAAATATAATACAACAACATTGTGTGCTGGGGGAGTCTCTGGCCTGTCTGCGTCCAGGTCTTCGTCTCCGTCTCCGGAATGGAATCTCTACCGACGGACAGTCTCTTTCTGGCCAGGCCGTGCCCAGGTTTTGACCTGCTGACGCTTTGCTGGGAAGTTTTTATATTTATTTCGCTCGCTTCTCTTTTTTTTGTAGTTATTTTTTTGTTTCTTTTTTTTATTCGACATTTTTGCGCTGCTGCTGCTGCTGGCGGCAATTGTTAAAAAATTTAAACACCAGCCAGAGATAAAGAGAATGTTATGGCTTCGGGGGAGGTAACCAAAGTATGCGAGTGCGGTGATACCCTGCCAAGAGTTGGGGAAAAGAGTGTTGAGGTTCGAGTGTTTGAGAATTGATACATTATTCCCTGGTAAGAAATTTATAAATAAATATTTTTAGGAATCTAGTTAAGGCAATATTTATACAATTGGTGACCTTAACAAATTATAAACTTAACATTTTTTAAGGCACCTAACCAAAGGAGTCTCGAAATGATTCCAAATACTAAGACGACCCTCAGTTAGGTACACCTCTTTGGTGTTTAACATTTTCCCGATGTCTCATCTTATCTCGAAACAAAGCGAATTCACCCTTGATGATGTGCGCTACCAAAAAACATGAAATGTCACTGGTTCCGTCGAAACCTCTTTCAGGTAGCCACAGCCTCAGATGGATTCCTCGTGAAACTTTGACCATTGGGTCCGACCCAGTGGGTTTGGGTTATTTCGGCTTTTTTCGGGTCTCTCCTTTGCCCATTTGACAACGTACGAAATATTGCACCCCTGGGCATCTCTGGGCACATCTCCCCCTCCACATCCTGGCTAGAGTTGTCAGCGGACGGCTGCGATGGCGTCGCAGACGGCGGATGTATTTGTGGCGTATAATGTTACATCTGCTTAGCGGAAAGATAAATCAACGGAGCCGGCGAGCGTCGCCTGCATCGGCTACCAGTTACCAGTTGCCGGTTTCCAACCGAGCATCCCAGCAGCCCAGCAGCCAAGCTTCCCAGCATCCCAGCATCCCGACATCGCCATCAGTGGCAGCGCCAAACGTCGCACTCAAGTTGACAATGATAAATAGTGAAAAAGCGCCAGGCTAGCTGGGGGATTCCCGGCAGGGGGAGAGTGGGAGATCCACGAGGTGACAGACACTCACTCCTCTCCCAGGTTGGCAAGTGGCGAAAGTTTCGTGCTCGTTGCTGGAAGTAAAACATTTCGATTAAAGTTTATGAAATGGCAACCTCTGAAGGCACCCTCTATGACGATGACGTTAGGGGGCCACAGGGTTGCCCGTTTTGGCCAGGAATTAGTAGCTGCGAATGCCCAATCCTCTGTGAGTTGAGCTGTAGTTGATTAAAAAGTTTGGCCAACTTATAAAGGACCCTCTCCCCTCTTCGTTAGAAGCTCTTTGAATATCGAACAGGAAGCCGCGCCGAAAACTTGGCTTCGGTGAGGAGGAGCAACCACCGAGGACGCCAGGCGGTGCTGGCTATCAGGTGCGCTGCCTTTGACAATCAGTTTTGTCTCTTTTTCTGTGCCGACGACGACAACAAGTTATCTCGCCTGGCAGGACAATATTTCTTGGCCACAAGCAAAGAAAACACAAAAAGGTGGCAAAAAGAGGGAAGGAAAATAAAACTTTTCCGACCGTAGGAAAATAAGTTAAGCTCAAGGCGAAACTAAACACTCTTTGAGGTACAAATTTAAATATAAATAAAGTGCCAAACAAAGTACCCGTGCGAGGCAGCGGAGCAGCTGCATCAGCATCGGCGGGGAGGGAGCCGAGCCCGGGCAGGTCCTGGAGGAGGCGACACTATAATAAATAAATAAAAATGCAACAAAATGACATTAAAGGTAAATTCAGGCAGCAGCAGCTCCTTGGTATATATTTTTCCAAGGTGCCAAGGGGATGCTGAGACCGAACGAGCAGGGTTCACAGTCTTGAGCAGCAGCATGGGCTGTGGGCGTGGTGCTCTCCTCCCCTACTCTCACTCCAGGACTCCGGGGTTTGCATACAAATAGCTTCGGTCCGGGGGCTTAGGGTTAGAAGCAACTAGGGTTCCCAACCCCTCGGCACTCGACCCGACCCTCGACCCAAGGTGTTGGCAGGAGCAGCCAAGTGAAAATGCCCAGCGAACTGGACGGAATTATGCTAGCGTAAAGTTTTTTACTTGTAATTGGTTGGGTTGGTTGCGGACTGGGGTTGGGCTGCCTCGGGTTCATAGATCCCGCGGAGGCACCAGCTGCGAGATCATCCCGGGATCCAGGGCAGCCAGCCCATCGCCACTGACAGTGAACTTCTGGAAAGCAAACTCTCGAGAAGCGGAGAGCTTCTAGCCTCGAGAGTAAGGTCAACAAAAATCGAAGCCAGACGCAGCAGGATAGTTCTGGAGTGCACAGTGCAGTCTGTGAGTGTGTTTAGTGTGTGCGGACTTGCAGCAGACACTGTGTACTTTGGGGTGCCATAAAGCAAAGTATAGTTCGCCCAGCGTCCTGGAATATAAAATGCTTACCCGCTCGCACACGAGACCCAGACCATAAACAAAACCCGCATGGAGGTGTCCTTCTCCGCCCCCAAAACTCCTCTTTATATGTATTGCATATATAGCATATATGGTGGCATAGCATAGCTTGTTTTTATTTACAAAACCCACTCCCTGCTCCTGCTCCTGCTCCTGGATATGTGCCCTCGGTTGACATGATAGCAAAGCGGCGAAAAGAAAGCCGTTGACGGAGCAGCAGCAAAATTTTTGAACTAGTTTAAGTGCCCCATCATGAAGTCCCAAGTTTCTCGTTTTCGCCAGGATTGTTTTACTTTATAAAACACATACACACACACAGACGCTGCTGCCATTGAAGCTGCATGGTTATGCAAAGTAATTTGGTTGTGTTTGTGCTGGAGGAGGCGGAGGAGCAAGGAGCTGCTGCCAAGGCAAGGACAACACATAAAGCATCGGGGGACTTCAAGGGGCTTGTGGGTTAGGTGCCCTGCTGGACTGTGCAAACAAGGAGTCAGAGCTGCCCCCCGCCCCTCTTCGCCTTCCTTCTTCTTTTTTCCCCTTTCAAATTGCCAGTGTGCGTGAGCTGCTGCCATAAGGAGGATTCAGGATGGTGCTCCTGCACATGACCCCCTTTTCAACAGCTGCACACAACAAACTGCAGTCAGGAGCTACAGCCTCTGCCCCATTCCCCATTCAAAGTGCAGATAATTTCATTTGAAGTATGGCAAAATAAAATTTTTTGCAGCGCTCAAGTCTTCGGTGCTTTCCCCATTTTCATTTTCAGTTTCCCTCGCCCGTCGAGTAATTTGTAGTTGGAAGCTTCAAAGCAGCGGAGTCCTGTCTAGAAAAAAAAAAAGAAAACAGAACCCAGTTTTCGGAGCTCCACACAGCAGCAACAGCAGCAGCAGCTCATTTCCTTTGGGCTAATGATGTGGGTCAATTATGGCAGCCAAAAAGCCGAGCGAAACTGCTCGCTCTCTCCGTTTGCATTCGGATTTTGTCTACTGGAATTAATGGCATTAGTTTTGTGCATTTAGTTTTGATTAGTGGCGAGGGAGGGGGAGGGGGGTTGGGGGTTGGGTAGCCATTTGCATGCCGTTGGCCAATGCTTTTTCGCCTGAATTCGGGTCGAGAAAAACACACAATTTTGTGCTGCTGCTGGCATTCGAAATCAATGCTGCTGGAGATGGCTTTTTTCCGGCTCTTATTTTCTGGTATTGAAGGGATCTGTTCTTGGTTCTTTCGCAAAAAAAAGGGGTTAGTTTCTGATGGCAAATAAAACTTGGTCCTGGCTATATCCGCTTTTATTTTTTAAGGCTTATGGTTGATTTCCTGGACGGAAGACGCAGCGCGTAGCAAATGGCTCTCTTGGGTGGGATTCTCCCTTTCGCAGCAGAGGAAGTCATTAATGATTTCCTTCGCTAACTCCTCTTCCGAGTGGCAGCAGCATCTTTTCAGAGCTGTGAACTCATAGTTCAAAGCTCTCTTTTCCACCGATTTGTGTATCCATTTCTCTGGCAGAAGCATTACCCATTTACCCAGTTTGGGAGCTGCACCTCAACCGCATGCACGTTCCGCTCAACTAAGCCACTATCCACCTGACGCAGGTATACGTGCATGAAAATCAAATCTCTGTGTTTGTTATTTGCAACTCGTTGTTCACTATTTTTTACCAGCAGCATTTCGCCAAGCCCACAGGTTTATTTTTGTAATATTTTTTGTTAAATGTCAACGGTAAATCTTTTTGCTCCCCAGCATTTTTTTTTTTGCTGCTCGTCTTCCTCCTGGCCCCCCTTGATCCCCCTTCATATTAATGCTGCTTCAATTGTACGCTGATTGGCAATCGAGAATGTGACTTGCATGCCGGAGAAGGGCCCGAAACAAAGCCGGGGTTACGGGTAACGGGTAACGGGTAACGGGTAACGGGTTCCGGGTATTTGAATATCGTGTGAGGCCACCACCGCACTTATTAAATTAAAAACACACACAGGGACCCCACCAACATTGGCGCCTACAGGGTATCGGCAGTGCGTATGCACACAGCAGATTCGCATCTGCACATACTATATCTTTTTTGTGCTATTTAACGTGTGTGCATGCTTCGGCAATTTGATTGTGGCCGAGCAGGCGTATGAAAATCAATTTCACGCTGAAACGCACCAAAAACTTTAATAATATTTGCGTCGCGGCACTTAACAGACGGCAGGGACAGCAAGGACGGCCGAGGACACGCCGCTGGAAGGACGAGTGCGAAGACAGATAGATATTCGCGCACACACCCAAAGAGGGGGGTAGCTGCATTCAATTAAATTTGTCAGAAGGAGGGTACTTCTGTGTGTGGTACGTGGTCAGGAGGGGGAGAGCCTGTTCTATATGTTACAGAAACCAATCAATTTTATTTTATTATTTAAAAGTGAAAATCTCATATATTTCATGGGTTGCAAGGTTATTTTTTAATAACTTTCATGGAATTAAAGATCTTTCAAAAATGTTGAAAATAATGAAGAAATTCGTCGAAATTTTGCGACAAGAACTAGCATAAGTCAAAAAATGACCATAAAAAAATTATCTTGCAGGCCTATTTTTACTGCAAACTTAATTAAGACCCAAATTAACATTTTAACAGCTTTTAAATATTGTCCTGAGGGCAGTAAAACGCAGATGTGGCCAAGGCCCCAGGTCCACTAATTACCAGGACATAAAGTTTTTCATGGCAAACAGCAAAGATCATGCAAAACTGTAGTAAAACTCAAGACAAGATCGATCTTTGCCCAATTCCCAGCTCCCTGAGCGCTTTAAAAACCTTTTATTGCAATCCCATACAGCCGTTTCCTGGACAACCTGCCCCAGGAATTTATCACCTTGCCGAGAGAGAGCCTCGGAATCCGCTCGACAGGCCCGGCTACGGCTACGAGCTCGGAGTCAGTCCGTGGAAGCCGAGACTCACAGACACTTGGCATAGTTTTGTGGCCACCAAAAGGAGGAGGAGTAGCAGCAGGAGGAGGAGGAGTGGCGGTGGATCCTACACGTAGCCCTAACTTTTGCTTCGAACATAAAGTGCGCGCTAAGAATTTACCGCATAAATTTTGAACAAGTAGCGAAAAGAGGCAGAGGTAAAAGCCAGAAGTTGCAGGTAGCAGCCGGCGGGGGAGGGGAACTTACAAACCGCACTTTGGCACAAAACTCACAAGACACTCATAACTTTTTATGTTGGTTCGTTGCACACCCCGAAGAGCCCAAAGAGCCCGAAAGCCCAAGCCCAAGACCAAGACCAAGACAGAAGTCCGCGCCAGAGCCCAGAAACGCTGCAGCCTGGTCGCGCTGACCAAAAGGGATGGCTGAGGTGGAGGTGGGGGATGAGTAGTAGGGAGCCCGGATCGGAGACCACCCCAAGATGCAGTGCATTCGAGTGGTGGCTGCCCGGTGGCTCAAGCACTTGGCCAATTCCCCTGGCTTTAGCTGGGCCGAAAAAATGTTAAGTTTTTACCCACCGCGTCTGGAGTTTTTATGGGTTTTGCTGGTTGCTATACAGTGAGAAAAATTGAGTATTTTCTAAATGTAATAACAAGAAACTGAAAATAATGAGAATAGTAAAAAAGTATTCAAGAAAAACTTCCTTCACTTCCTTCAGTTCAATTCAATTTAAGGAATTCCAAGGTCTTGTTCGTTGAATAACCTCAAGAAGGTAGAATAATATTTTAAACAACATTTTCCTCCCCCAAATGATATATTTAACTTTTCTTTCTGTGCATCCCTTCTCCCCTCACGCTGTCGCTGCTCATGTGTTTACAAAGTAATTATGTAGCTAAAATTAAATTCGTAAGAAGCTGACGAGGAGGAAGAAGGCGGCGAGCATTTAGGGAACATTTCAGTCTCCCCTGGTCGACGACTCCTCCTCCAGAGCTCTTTATTTTCCCTCCTTTTTTTTTTGGCATAGTTTGCTGTTGCGGGTCTGCTACAGTTAATGCACGCTAAAAGGTTTTTCCCGCCACTCGCCGGGGCGGTGGCCATGCAGATTAGCGGGGTATATCAAGGCACGAGGTATTTAAACGCGGCTTAGACAGCGAAGAGCGAGCCAGCTGAAGACCCACTTTGGGCGGAAAGTTGTGAACAAGCGGACTTAGCCGGTGCAACAGTGCAAAGTTTAATTGAAACGCGGGCAGCGGGCAGAGAGGCGGAGAAGATCGCTTGGACAGGCGGTATTAAGTGGCATCAATACCGGAGTTTTATGGAAATTTAAGAAGGGTTTAGCTGGCTGGCAAGCTGGGGGACTGGGTAGCTCAAGTAACTTGAGCGGATTTCTCAATCTCGGTAGCTTGAAAACTAATCCGAATGAAATCCAATCGATTGGAAATTCATTGAGAAATAACAATAAAGACAAGGTAATCCTAATATTAAAATAAGGGAATGAGGTTACCAGGGAGGAGGAGGAGAGGAAGCCAACAAAAAAAAAGTTAATTATGAAAACGAAATTTATATGAATAAAGTTAATATTTTCTATTTTAATTTAAAGTAAATTCTGTGTAAATTTACAATCTGTTTCCTTTGTTTCTCTGAATTAATTTAAATAAATCGTGAGGTAATATATTTAGGAATCCCTTTCAATGCTAAATTCACACAAAAAAAAAGTCCTAAATATTAATGGCAATCAACACCCAACCACTGCTTTAAAGCCAAAGGTTATGCCAACAAAATGTTAAATTTTAAACCTTTTAGGGAAGGATCCAATTGGCAGGGATTCTGCGAATCATTTGGAATGCAACAGACGTGGGCTTCCGCGGAGATTTCTTAGAAAACTAGAAACAATACAATGAGGCACAATGGCAGGAGCAGGAGCTGGAGCTGGGGACGGCTTCCTCAGTCAATCTTTTCAAGCATGCATATATCAAAATTCCTTGGCTCGCTTCGTTGCGCCTGCCATTTTCCTCGCTGAGTCCTGCCTTAAAGTGTTTTGTTTTCCTTTTTGTATTTTTTGCTTTTTGGCGCTCTTTCTGCTCGGCGTAGATACATTTTAAAGAAGACGCGGCACAGATTTTGCTGCCGCCTTTTGTATCTTGCTCGCCTACACATTTTGGCATTTCACAGTCGGAAGGCCGCCGAGGGAGCACGTGCTTTCAAATGTGTCTAGGATATGAATAAGGGAACGTATTAATTTTGAATATGTGGAAAATCTCGCACGCCAATGTACGACGGACCGCAGCAGGAAATGCCGGCAATAATGCCTGCCTGCCTGCCTGCCTGCCTGCCAGGCAGCCTGTCGAAAGAGGTGGCTCTGCCAGGGGGTGGGGATGGATGGCTCCCGGGAAAAGCCCCGCAACAATGAAGATGCCAAGGCGATGGCGATACGACAAGTACGTCAGGCCCGAGGAGACGAGAGTCCTGAGCCCCGCCGTGTCCTTCGTTCCTCATCGTCCTTGTGTGCCTTGTGTCTGTGTGTAGGCCTTTTATTGCTATTGTCAAACTATTGTGCCTGTGTGTGTGTGTGTGTAGGGAGCTATCCCACCCCGCCCCTCCTCCCGTTCTCGCTCTCTCCGGGCCACTTCATCGTCTGCTCGAGTTGCTTTTTATGAAACATCAAAATGTCAGTCAATGTCATTAAATGACTTTTATATTACACCTAATACGATGACAAGGCCTCCAGCCTGTCTGCTTGATATCTTTTTGAGTGTATCTTAAAGATTCTAAAATTAGACAATTGTGCGCTCTGCCAGCCTGTTTATTTGTTGTTGTTCTGGTGCACGACCCCTGAGCTATCCGCCCTCACCCTCGCCGTGCTCTGCTGTGCTGTGCACACATGTGATTGCTTTTTGTCTGCGGTGACAAATCGCGACTGGAAACTGGTTCCATCAGCCCCACAAGAACACCTCCTCGGGTACTCGAACTCCGTCCAAGTCTTCGTCGTCGTCGTCGCCGTCGCCGTCTTCGTCTTCGTCTCGTTGACAAAGTCAAACAATTTGTTGAAATAAGTTGGAAATTGAATGAAATTGTCAAAAGCATTTCGCACATTTTATTATTTTTATATTCTTTTTTTTTCTCGAGCTTTTCCAGCCAAGGCAAAGTTTTTTAGTGAGTTTTACAGGGTGTAAAAGGGGGGTATATACACGGGAAAAGAGGTATGGTAAATGCAGTCAAAGAATGTCTAAAATGTAGAGAATTAGTCAGGGTAAATCATGTGAATTTAGGATATTTAAAATACACAATATATACCTAAATAATTAAATTTAAATAAATACTCCAAAGCTTGTACTGTTTTTCATTTGATTTTTAAGTCCATTATTATTTTTTTTATGATGAAGAAAGTTTCTGTAATATCCTAATTTTTAGGGAAATCATTCAGCTTTTAGCTTGAAATATTGATTATCTAATAAATATACATTTCATAGAAACTCCAACTAATACAATAAGTGTGAGGGTATCCCCTTTGTGCCATATTTTAATATAAGCATCTCCCATATCCCAAACCCCTGCCCCCCCTGTGTTTATTTGTGGCCTTCTTCGAGACTTTTGCATCCCGATTCGACGTCTGCGGGGATTTTTGCTGACTTGGCTTTGAGAAAAGTGAAATTTCTGCTCTGTCGCCAGTCCCTCTCTGCCCTCCAGTTAGCCAGATTCCTCCGATTCCCCCTCTCCCCTGCCCTTTTCGGCGCTTTCTTATTTATGCATCATGTGTTCCATGGGCTTTAATAAAGCACAAGCTGGAATTGGTGTCGATGTGTAATGAAAACCATAAAATATTTAATAAAAATATTTACTATGTGTGTCCGTCCGCCATCGTTGGCGTCATAAATTAGTTGTTTTTAGTGTTTTGGCCAAAAGTTTGAGTTGCGTTCGCAGCCGGAGTTTGAGTGAAGTATATATACATACATATATATATATATTTGGTTATATGTGGAACTCTTTGCGGTTTCCTTTTCTCCGCGTACAGTCATAGTCATACTCGTATATACGAATACGAATTTGGGGGCGTGAGCTTGATTTATGTTCGAAACTTGATATCACGTTCGTTCAAGCGGATTTTTTCCTCCTCATCTCGCATCTATCCCCCCCTAGTCTCCCTCTCCTTCTGTTTTCCTCCATCTCCATCTCATTTTCCCGACTCTATGTGTGGTTTATTTTTATGTAAAGCGCATAAAGAAAAGTTTTTTAGAGTCCGCACATAAACTGATTTTTATTTATGGCATTAGCAATGGACGACTTGGGATGGGAGACTGGTGAACTGGCACTGGGAACGGGAACGGGATCGAGAATGGGGAAATCGAGACGTCATGGATATGATGAAATGGGAGCACTTCCCTCCACTTCCTCGTGGCCATAAACCATGGGGAATAGTAGCGATGAGGCCATCACGCCTTTTAATTATGCCAGCTCTTTAGTTAATAGATTTGGTAACGCGGGGGAACGGGATTTGTCGGTAATATGAGGGCCCTCAGATCACCAGCGGGGTTGATATATGGTCGGATGCAGAGGAAATCAGCATTTGAATGCAAGATCCGACATTTATGTTGATCTATTAATAAAGCAGGGGGGATCGTCTTTAAGCCAGAAGAAACCATAACAAAGACATGTTCCCCCGAACGCAGAGCAGTTTATTATGGAAGAGCAGAGAACACTGCGGAGAAGTCACAACATATCGTGTGGTGTGGGTGAGATCCACTTTTTTGTTCTGGTAAATATGAATATATATCATGCAGCTCGGAGATAAAGCCATAGGAGAGTCTCTGTCCAGGTGAAAGTTGCCTTGAATAGAGGCATTACTTTGGCCTAAGTTCTTTAAGAAGACCGGGAGACTTATCTGCGAGATCTTTTTTTCTGCTGCAACTTGTCCGGAGATGGTTTCAATTTGCCTTCGTCGTGGAGCCGGGCTCCTTTATCCTTTCCTTCATTTTTATTCCGCCTTTGCTGTGACTCCTTCTTACTGGCCACAGCCATTTTTTATGGCCCTAGCTCTACTTCCCCCTCTCTTGCCGGTTTTTTTTCTTCCTGCATCTCTTGATTTCTTCTTTTAATGAAAAATTTGTTACAGCGTTTTATATAACAAACAAAATGCAGGCAAGGCAGCAACTTTGTACTGGCGGCCATCCTCGTATTTCCCGACTTTCATTTGCTTTTTGGCTGATGGGTGGGGCTGCTGCTGATTATTTTTAACTGGCAAACAGCTAATTAAGTATGGAGTAGCATTGTTGCTGCTCCTGTAGCCGGTAGTCCTTCTGCTGCCTGGTCCTATTCAGGCAGCTTGTTCATTTTGTTAAAAACGTCTGGCAGGAAGAAGGGAAAAGGGCAACGGGGAAGGTGCAACAAAGTGCGTTTCATGGGGGGCTCTGCCACGCTCTGCTCTGCTCTGCGTTGCAATGGCAAATGGCAAACAAAGTTGCAATAAATGACGGAAAAGGCACAAAAGGTGGCCTGCACTGAGAGAAAAAAAAAAAAAAACCAGGAAGGGGAAGCGAGGTAGCAAGGAAACCGAGTCTGTCGCTGGTTAACTCGGTTTGACGTAGTTATGTCGTTTATTATGAAAACGTCGCTGCGACTCAACGCGACTTTAATGGCTGTTTGGATGTTGCCCCCTGTTTTTCTGTGCCCCACCCTATTGGGTCCTTTCCTCGCCCACAATCCTGGGCATCCTTTGCCTGCATCTTTTCAAATCAAATGGGTGTGTGTGTTGCAACGACGAAGCAGCAGCAGCAGCAGAACAAAACAGCAGAGAAAAGTCTGCTCCTACCGCTCATTGAAGTTTTCTCTTTAGCTTTTGCCTTCCTTTTTTTATTTGGCCTGTTCGCTCGCTCTTTGGTCCTGTGGTTTGTGCCACTCCAGCAGCCAGCAGCCAGCTTCCAGCTGCGACTGCCTGCATGTAAGTGGCCCCAGGATTCTCTTTCTGTGGCTGCTACACAGCGGGAAAGAATAGAAGGAAAAGTGGTTATTACTTTAAGGATAATAATGGATTTGTAATGATTTAAATTATATGTGTAAAGTTGTGTCGTGTATTATTATTATCTCAAGACAGAAAGTTTGAAGAATTTGTAAATACAAAAAACCAAAGCTTAAGCTGTTTTTCGCTGTTCTTACTATTTGAATTTCTCCGTGTAAAATTCTCTTCCTTGCCATTTCTGCTGCAGTTGCTCCGGCTCCTGCTGCTATGTGTATGCCATATAACTACATTTAGCATTATATCGACATCTGTTCGGCAGAAAGTCATCAAAAGTACTAAAAAGCAAAACAAAGTTGCCCTCGTCCTGCCGAGTCCCGAGCAGTCCAAGAAGGAGCGAAAGGAGCAGAGCTGGAAAAACTTGTGCCAACTTCAAGTTGGAAGCTGCTCTGAAGTGGAGCAGCTCCTGCCTTGCACCCTGCTGGCACCTCCTTTCCTCTTCGTTTGGGAGTTATTTTGTTTTGTATTTTTATTTGCAACTCTGCGCTGCAGCAAAGTACAAAAGTCAAGAGATTTACTAAATAATGATGTAGAATTTATTTGCGATTGGCAAATGTGAATAAACATTGGAGAATTTAAGCAGGCGAAGCATATTTTCGACGACATTCGCTGATTAGAGGGAAGTTCGAGTGAATCATTTGCAGAATAATTTGGATAAATTTAAGAGTCTCCATCAAAAAATAGTATAAAATTAAGTAACCACACTGTAAATAAGCAGGAAGATATCTGTCGCTGATTAGAGCTTCCCGAGAATTCGAATGATTCACTTGCAGATACATAACTTAAATGTGGATGAATAATTTTCGGTGTGGCTTTGAAGTGAGCGCTGAACCAATGAGTCAGATAAATCGTAGATTTCGTTCGATATCTGGCCTGTTGCGTTACCTGTTCGTAGTGCCTTCTTCTCTTTTTTATTTCTTTTTTTTTTCCCCCGAGTCGTACAAAGGTTTTTCTTCTGTTTGTGTGGAAATTCATTCAGCTGGAAATTTCAATGCATTTTCTCGCACACACACATTTTTCGTTGCCTTTTACCTGTCCGGACCGCCAGATACTCTCTTATTTGTTACATTTTACGGACCCTGGCGGGGAGGGGAAAGAAAGGGAAAGGAAATTATGTGGAAAGAAGTTGCTTGCAGCTGTGTGTCGTGTCGACTCGTTGACATTTTCCCTACTTTGAGCCAAACTCCATTCCGGTAATGAAACAGACAAGACTAGCTAAATGCACTTCCCTTGGCGAATTGAGGCATATTTATGCAACAAACAAAGCCGAATGCCCGACGGCAGCGATTGTTGTTGACGGTTTCTGCTGCTGCTGTGGCTGCCTGATGATTATGACAATATTTGCACTGCCTCGGCTTGTGCACACATAGTATATATTTTTACTGTCGGAAGTTGACTTTATGCATTTTGCCACTGTTTACACACTATTCAAAAATTATTGCGCCACATTTTTTATGCCCTCCGCTTGTTGATTTAAGTTTGCGGTCGGAGAGCCGCTGCCTTTGACAACAAGTCTTTGGCCCGACCCACAGAAATCGCTTTTCCAGCGATTGTGTGTAAACACACGTGTATGTAAATATTATTATTATTAAGATACAGTTTTTTACCCCGTACTAATTTATTTATTCTCTTCGTTACAGGTTCGTACAATCAGTTGAATGCACTTTCCGGGAGTGAGTATGAATATTACACAGGGACTAATGCATCTCCATTCCCCCTGGGTTATGACAGCTTTATCACGAGCGTCCTATCGCGGTCTTTAGGCCATTTACTAATTCCATTTGCTACCACTTTGACCCGGCTTTTCATTAATATTCCATCAGTGGCCGCCGGTGCCGATATGTAGATGGGAGGGTTGGCTACTTGGATGACGGCGGTGACTCAGCCGAATGAAAGGAGCCGGAATGCAGGCCAGATAAGACTAACTTGGCTAATGGCTGCTCTTTAACCATTTTATTGGTGGCACTCTCTCCTTATCACCCGACAGAAGTTTATATAGTCCTCGCCGGGGTCGCTGTGTGTGGCTCTCACACGGTTAACTTAACCCTTGCCCAACCTGCGTCCGTGTAATGTCCCATTTAATGGCCCCACGGTTAAGATCCCGGATTCCGAATCCATACCCATATTGGCAAGCGGTGGAAAAACATTGTCAAATAAAAAAGTAAAAAAAAAAAAAAAGCTAGAGGCCTCTAAAATAGCTTTTAAAGTCATAAAATGCCACGACTCTCAAGTCGTACCATAAAAATTAACGATGGGTGCGTGGGGTCGTTGAATGTAGTCGAACTAGCAAATGTTTGCTCTGCTTTCATTTGTGTTTTGTTTGCCTTGGCCCTTTTTTAATAGAATTTCGCTTAATTTGAGTCCAGGGAAACGGGGCGGGGCGAATAAAAACTTTTCCGCTCTTTCCTTTTTTCCCAACTCTTTTAATTAAATGGTTATTGGCAGGGGCAGTGTCAATAGCGAAAGCGTAAAGCGTATTAATGATGAATATTTATGTGCGGCCAGAACGGAAGCGGCCCCCGGGCGAGGGAAAAGCGGCATAAATTAGGCGAAAGTGCGGTCAGCGAGGGTTGCTCGATTGATTCCAGCGGTAACCGATGGTGATAACTTATCGGGATAAGGGGTTGCGCCGTCCTAATTATGCGTCAGTGCGCCAGGGCTAAAGTGGATTTCTCGATCGGCCAGATAGCGCGGGGAAAAGTGTTTTTCCCTACCTTTTCCTTCAGGGGAAAAGGGTGCTCAGTCATCGATTATTATCTTGGATATTGTTCTTCGCCGGCAGCTTGCAGCTTGACTTATGACGGCTGAAATGCCTTGACACTTTTTCCACACTAACGATGCATCCATCGCCCGGGCTACAGATACTGTATCCGCAAATCCTGAGGATTTGGCTGGTGGTAAAACCTGCTCGGCGCTGCGCTAGTTCCGCTCGCCACACGTTGCACGTCAAACAAATTGTCTCCTGGAGTCCTTAGTCCTTCTTCCCCTTGGCAGTGTTGGTGTGCCCACAATAATCCTGCAACTCAGTCGAAATGTCGCTGGCAATCTGGAAAAGAGGAAAAATGCCAGCGACACTGGCTGGAGGAGCATCTTCTGGCGGAGCAGCAGATGCTGCTGTCGCTCACGAGGCCACCCCCTATTCGCCTCCCTCTCTCCGCCGAGGCTTTGTCACATTCAAGATGCTGGGGGTGCGTGCCTTTGAGGAGGAGGGAAGCTGCAGAAATTCAAGTAAATTGATTTTTTCTATGCTCTCGGCTTTGACTACTCCTGGGGCTGTCAGCTCCACAGCTCCACAGCTACGGCGGCTACCCTTTCAGCAATTTTTGCTTTTGGCGCGTAATCGACTTCATGCTTTTGCTTTTAATGGTATTTTTCCTGTGGTTCAAACTAATATCCATAATGCATAAATATTGAAGCCCTGCGACCTAACCCCACACCACTTGTGAACCTCCAATCATTGAGCTGCCTTGGCATTTTTGCTTGATAAATATTTCTTTCCCTTCTTGCGATTCAACTCCAAGACGTCGTTGGTCGTGGTCCTGCTCGTCTTGGCCTTTCACATACATATATTTCATTTCTTTTTCCACTCTGGCCTGGGCATACTCCTCTACCGATGTATATGCACGTCGTTTCGTTTTTATCATCATCATCATCAGTCGGTGAGTTTTCTCGTTTTTATAAAATTTATGCGCAAAAATCCCTACTACGTCTGCAATTTATTGCATTTTCGTAAGTCGAGCGATTTGAAAAATGCCACGGGCATCACAAAAGCAACAAAAATAACAGCAACAGCATCGGGCGAAGGGAAACAAATAACATTTTTGCTGATTTTAATGTTTTGTCAATGTCCCAGAACGGGGAAACACAAAAAAAAAAAAAAAAGCTGCCTTTGACCTTTCCAACGAAAGGCTGGGGGCTTTGTTTTTTGTTATTGCTGTTGATTTGTTAATAAACAATTTTTATGTCCAGCCGGCCATCGGCATATAAAAAACTCACACGAACGAAAACAATTTTTATAGCTATGGGGTAGGCTTACGGACTGATACCCTGCGAAAGAGCAGCTCCGGGGGATTTACCTTTTAAGCGGGGGAGAATTTCTGAGAAAAATTTCGATGAAACTGGGAAAATTTATAACAAATAAAGAGGGAGTTAGTCACATTACTAAATTTAAATGTAAAAAAAAAACAGTTTTAGGAGATATTTATATATTTCTTAGCTAAATACAATCATAATTTCTTGTGCAACTTTTTAAGATATTTAGGAAAAGTTACTCAACTTCATATATTACTAATTTGAATTTAATTTATTAACTTTATACGATTTTTAGCCCATTGATATACAGAAAATATAACTGTTATTTTGAAGACACTAATAGTATGCATCGCATTCTTTTCCCTCTTAATAGTGCTTATTTTTCATAGACCCTTTACGTCTTAGCATAATAATACCACTGACCGCTGGGGTCGCTTTGGGCCGACTTTAGGTCATTTCCATAGTCTTAGCTCTTTGTCGCTTCTCAGCCTTTGCTGCCTTTTTTTTTCCACCTTTTTATGTGGACCACTTTCGGCCTGAGTTTTGCCGACTTTGAGGACAACAGATGTTGCAGTGGCTGTTTTCCCTTTTGCCGTAACATGTGGCACCTTGGGAGGAGCGGAGGAGGCTGGGAGCTTTCTTATGCGGCTCTGGCTCTTAACTGACGGCGATATATCTTGCCACGCTCGCTGGCCTCGGTTCGGTTCGGCTCGCCTCGGTCTTAGACCATTTCTTATACTAGTCACAGTTCTATAATTTCTCGATTTATCCTCGCCAGCGACAGCCTGTGTTTTGTCCTTGTTGTCCCGCTGTCTCGCTCAGCTGTCAGAGACAATCCAAACATTATTCAAAGTCAAACTTCATTCGCACTCATCCTCACATGCGAGTGTGTGTGTGTGCGTTCAGGCAAATTTTTAACCACATTATTTATTTACTGTTTGCTCTGTCTAGGCCAGCGATGGGCACGCAGTGGCTCAATTTGCTCACGCTGCTCAAACCGTTATCTTTTTTC